>JAOEHY010010947.1:0-26872 GCA_025447955.1 Psilopsiagon aurifrons | reverse complement strand
GAACTGGGCCAGATGTTAAAAATGTACTGTACACCGCAGCCGGGGAGAATGGTCTTACCTGGTGCCTCTGGCAGAGAGCTCCAGGGGAAACTCTGTTCTCTGGCTGCCAGCCTTCTTCCTCTGAATCCAATTGAGAAGATGGTTGGTAACAATCACAATGTCAATGTTTTTTCCCCTCCTAGCAATTATCCAGAGAGTTTTAACAGCCATGTTTTTGCTTTATACTGGAGATCTATGTAGTCAAAAAGGTACTTACATAGAGCACAAATAACTCTTAAGTGGTGAAACCAGACTGATTTAGTCCTTTCATTTCATCCCTAAGTAACAGTACATACACAATTATCTATATAAGTCATCACTACGAGCTGGATTACTGTAATGCTATATGCCTTACTGTGATATTCTAAGGTAGTATTTTGCTTGGTTATGTGAAAGTTGATTGAAAAAATAGTTTTATTAATACATAAATGCCTAGAATAACAGCAAAAAAACAGTTGGATTTTGTTCCCTTTCACTTGTTTTGGGAGCTCCAGGTAGGACTGAATAGATGGGAAGTTAAACATTGAAAGATAAAAATGTACTGGAGGGAATTAGCTGACAGTTTGCTGAGGAAATTTTGGCAAATTAGATTTTTTTTTTATTTTTTTTTTCCTGAAGTTAAAATGGAAGGCAATGGTTCAGAGGAAGAACTAATGTAATTCTTAGGCATTTTCATATTACCTTATTTACAGAGGGGTGGCATCTTTACTTATTAAAACCTTTAGGACCAAGACAAGAGTAGAAAACTGTTCTCACAAATAGAATGATGTTCTGAGTTATCTGACAAAGCAACATTAAGAAATATTTCCTAGATATCTTGTCTGATATTATTATTTAAGTAGAAGTAGTATTAGTGTCGTCACTAACTATAAACCAATAGTTTGATGTACTCTACCTGCATGGAACCATAGACTCACAGAGTAAATAATTCAGGCTGTAAGGGGCTTCAGGTCTTCTGCTCCAAGCCCCAACTCAGAGCAGGACAAAAGTCGGTCAGGTTGTTCAGGGCATTGTCCAGTTGATTTCTTAATATCTCTGTAGACAGGATACTTGTTTTAATCTCCAACTTCTTTCATCATGTTTTTTTCCCCGATATATGATTAGAACTTTACTGAAGGAGTTTATTTCCATAAATCTGAAACTTTATTAGTATACCTTTATGTTCTTTTGAACTGAAGAGGCAATCCTCTTGCCTGGGGTAGTGCCATTGCAGTCTAGATGGCCAAGTAATTTTTATACTCCTACATTTGGCCTCTTAGATTCACAGATGTCAGAATCGTAGGGGGAAAAAAATAAACACACACACAGTTGTCTCAGAGTTTGAAAGGCTAATACACATGTGCAGATGATATGAGTCTTCTCTGGTTTTGGTCCAAATGAGCTCAACGAATATATTCATAGATTATGGCAGAGCTAACCCTAGACATATTGCTCAGGGACAATGGGAAGGCATTTCACTTTATTGTATCACCAGCTGTAGACAAAGCCTTGTCATTTCTGTCTGTCACACGTTTTCTTTGCCACTTTTGAAATCACACTTTAATTTAATCTCCATCTGTGTAAGAAACAGGAGTGTTATAATATTGCAAGAAAAACTGCTTTTTTTTTGGTATTTTTAGCTTGATTGGATGATGAGAGCTCTGAAAATGCAATGAATGGCGTAGGCTGATCTTTTGACGGTTATAGAGAAAGTTTGCAGATGCAGCAGGCTGACCAACTGCACAGTAAAAAGAATCTTAGGATGGCAAGTACTACGTTAGCACAGCTCATATGGGAAATGACATTTTTCTAACAGAGATAGATATGCCCCGCATGCTACAGCCAAAAGGAGATTCTTCAGATCTGTTATTTGGTTTTTTGAATATGTATTCATCAATTTTATACATGTCAGTAGCACATTTGATGGAAAACAGGAGAAATGGTAAAGCAAATTATGCCCCAACATTCAAATGTAAATTAAGAGTTTGGTTTTGTAAATGAAATTCGGTAGTTAAACAGCTTATACAAAAAAGAATGGGAGATAATTGTTCATTGTTAATTATGCTCAACTAGATTGTCCTTAGAACAGGCTAGAAGTAGAAGTAAGAGAATATTTTATTTTTATTAAATATTCAGCAACAACACTATAATATTATTAACCATTTGACTATTTGACAATTTGCCAAATTTACAAGTAGGAATGTACATTTTCCTGTGCCTTCATCAGCAGAGAAATGAAGGCAGTAAAACAATTTCTATTTTACATAGGTGCTGTTATTTATTCGTAAAGTCAAGAACTGAATGACAGTGATCTCAAGATATAGCTGCTGATTGTAAGAGATGCAAACGAACTTTCTGTTCTTTAAGGATTTGATGGGTTCCCACAATGAACCTTCTGGACCTGTGTAAGCTCCGCTGTGAGTGTCTTGGCTTCTTTTGTTGAATCTCTGTCTTGCCCTACCAGAGAACAGTAACTGCATATTGAAGACCAACCCTGCTTCTCTTGTAACATGTAAGATATTATTTGAATTTATTTGAAATTATAAGTTTAATGAAAATTAAAGTACTGTCTCAGAAAAGTAGCAATTAGAAAGTGGAACAATGATACTGAGAACTGAAAACCAATAAAAAATTGTGTTCTGAAATATCTTCTACTAATTCCTTTGACTCGTTTATACAAAGTATTCAAACTCAAACATAACCACACAACACTGTTTTACGAAAGCCACTTGTTGTTTAGAAGCTTACTTCAATCTTTGTATGAGTTCTAACAGATCTAACAATTTCAAACGGATCTCATGACAAAGGTCTGAACGAAAAGCTCTCTGTATCATTCTTAACCAAAGAAAACAGTAATAAAATAGCAGTATTTGCAAAATGTGAGAGATATTCAAAAGTCAAATGGACATGGTCCTGCACAGCCTGCTCTAACTGACCTGTCTTAATCAGGTGCATTGGACAAGATGACCTCTAAAAGTGTCTTCCAACCTACACCATTCTGTGAATCTCTGGCACTTTCCAGAATAAAATACCCTAATAACTGCTCTCTATTTTCCTGTATTCTAGGATTTAGCGCCACTGTCTGGTGGATGATTTGTGTCTGAAATGAAGATGCCTTAAAACCTTTTCAATCTTCCCTAGCATGGTCATCATATAAGAGTGGTTTCAGCTTGAAGGAGTTTGACTAAATAATTTTCATGGGTCCCTTCCAATTTGCGGGACTGTATGATTTTATTCTATAGATGCGCACATCTTTGTAAAGTGTAGTCAAACTTGTAATTTTTCCAAGCTCCTGTCACTTTTAACACATGTCTAGAGATTCTCAGAGTAGTTTCTAATAATTTCTAACATTTAGTTACTCTTTCATTCTCTGCAGACAAAATTTTTCTAAACCACATTTCAAATTTCCTCAGTATGCCTCTGAACCCAGGAGTGCTAAAGGTAACTCTGCAAAAAAATCCACATGAACAGGGTAATACTAATTAATAGGACAAGTTAAATCCAGAGACATGTGAACTGCCTCATCTAGAAACCTGATTCAAACTCTATGTCAAAGCTCATATTCTTTTTTTTTTTTTTAATTCTTCTTTTAAAATGAAGTATTTAATCTACATTAGGAGCCTATTTGCCTTCATCATCAGTTAGCAGCAGAGAAAGAAGGCAGATCAAGAACACTGACTTTAGAAGGGACTTCATGCTATTGACTTTTTATTCTATTGAGGGCATTAATTTAAGCAATTTGGTGATGTGGGATGAATCTGTGTACATGAATTTGTGTTTCTTATCAGAAAACAGCATAGTTTACGGGTTAGGGCAATGCTCACTTCCACTGAAGAAGCTCAGTCATGTCCAACTGTGTCATTTCGTGTCCACATGTCTTCAGAAAGGAAATCTGAATCCTATTTTTGTAATCTGCAATTATTTTATTCAGTGATCGGGTCTTGTCATTGCATAAAAAATCATGGTAGGAACACAAATTATTGTCCTCACCTAAATGAAGTGATTTGAAACATGATATGAACAAACATCTTACTCCTGATGACATTTTACAGAATTAAGGTGTGTGATCATGTTTATAAATAATGCAGGAACCCAAAAAGGTAACTCTGGGATATTTTAAAACCAAAGGCAACTTATTTTTTAGCCACTACTACCTTTTTTCACCTTAATATTTCTCTTTGTGATAGTGGCAACTAGAACGTTTTCAGAACATTTCTCCAGTATGATGGTGCTCTTCTTTAGGTAGAAATATTGGACCACAGCTAGCATTCACTGATGTATTTGGAGACCTCGTACTGATATTTAGGGATCAATTCACTCATAGAATAAAGGAATCATAGAATAGTTACTGTTAGAAAGGGCCTTAAGACCATCTAGTTCCAACACCCCTGCCATGGGCAGGGACACCACACACTAAACCATGTCACTCAAGGCTCTGTCCAACCTGGTGTTGAACACCGCATTCACAGCTTCCTTCTGGAACACATTCCAGTGCCTCACCACCCTCACAGTAAACAACTTCTCCCTCATATCCAATTTAAACTTTCCCTGTTAAATCATAACCCATTACCCCTTGTCCTACCACTACAGCCCCTAATGAAAAGTTCCTACCCAGCATCCTTATAGGCCCCCTTCAGATACTGGAAGGCTGATATGAGGTCTCCACGCAGCCTTCTCTTCTCCAGGCTGAACACACCCAATTTTCTCAGCCTATCTATCTTCATGTGGGAGGTGTTCCAGTCCCGTGATCATCCTCGTGGCCCTCCTCTAGACTTGTTCCAACAGTTCCATGTCCTTTTTATGTTGAGGACACCAGAACTGTGTGCAATACTCCAAGTGAGGTCTCATGAGAGACGAGTAGAAGGGCAAGAATATTTCCTTCAACATGCTGGTCACACTCCTTTCGATGCAGCTCAGGATACGGTTGGCTTTCTGGGCCGCAAGTACACACTGCCAGCTCACATTAAGTTTCTCATCAACAAACACAACGTGCAGGACCTTGCACTTGGCATAGCTGAACTTCATCAGGTTGGCATTAACCCACCTCACAAGCATGTCAAGGTCCCTCTGGATAGTATTCCTTCCGTCCAACATATCAACAGAACCACACAGCTTGGTGTCATTGGCAAACTTGCTGAGGGTGCATTCAATCCCACTGTCCATGCTACTGACAAAGATGTTGAACAAGACTGGTCCCAACACTGAACCCTGAGGGACACCACTCATTACTGGTTTCCAGCTGGGCATTCAGCCATTGAGCACAATGTTTTACGTGCAGCCATTGCTAAGCCACGGTCCATCATATTTGAAAAATCATGGCATTCAAGTGAAGTTCCTGATGACTGGAAAAAGGGTAACATAACCCCCATTTACAAGAAGGGGAAAATGGATGAGTTGGGGAACTACAGACCAGTCAGCCTCACCTCTGTGTCTAGCAAAATCTTGGAGCAGATTCTCCTGGAAGGCATGCTAAAGCACATGGAAAAACAACAAGGTGCTTGGTGACAGCCAGCATGGCTTCACTAAGAGGAAATCCTGCCTGACCAATCTGGTGGCCTTCTATGATGGGGCTATAGAACTGATGGACAGGGGTAGAGCAGTTGATGCCATCTACCTGGACTTGTACAAAGCATTCGACACTGTCACGCATAACATCCTTGTCTCTAAATTGGAGAGACATCAACTTGATACATGGGCCACTCAGTGGATAAGGAACTGGCTGAATGGCTGCATGAGAAGAGTTGTCGCCAATGACTCAATGTCCACCTGGAGGCCAGTAACAAGTGGTGTTCCTCAGGGATTGGCGTTGAGACTGATCTTGTCCAGAATCTTTGTTGATGACATGGACAGTGGGATTGAATGTGCTTTCAGCAAGCTTGCCGATGACACCAAGCTCTGTGGTTCTGTTGACATGTTGGAGGGAAGGAATGCCATACAGAGGGACCTTGACATGTTTGTGAGGTGGGCCAATGCCAACCTGATGAAGTTTAACCATGCCAAGTGCGAGGTCCTACACCTGGGTTGGAGCAGTCCCAGGCACAGCTGCAGGTTGGGCAGAGAAGAGATTCAGAGCAGCCCTGTGGAGAAGGACTTGGGGGTGTTCGTTGATGGAAAAATGAACATGAGCCGGCAGTGTGCTCTTGCAGCCCAGAAAGCCAACCGCATCCTGGACTGTGACCAGCAGGTTGAGGGAGCTGATCCTGCCCCTCTACTCTGCTCTTGTGAGACCACACTTGGAGTACTGTGTGCAGTTCTGGTGTCCTTAACATAAAAAGGACATGGAATTGTTGGAACAAGTCCAGAGGAGGGCCACGAGGATGATCACGGGACTGGAGCACCTCCCGCATGAAGATAGATAGGCTGAGAAAGTTGGGTCTGTTCAGCCTGGAGAAGAGAAGGCTGCGTGGAGACCTCATAGCAGCCTTCCAGTATCTGAAGGGGGCCTACAGGGAAGCTGTGGAAGGACTCTTCATTAGAGACTGTAGTGATAGGGCAAGGGGCAATGGCTTATGTTTTAAACAGGGGAAGTTTAGTTTGGACATGAGGAAGAAATTCTTTAATGTAAGGGTGGTGAGGCACTGGAATGAGCTCCCAAAGGAAGTTGTGAATGCTTCATCGCTGGTGGTGTTCAAAGCCAGGTTGGGCATAGCCTTGAGTGGCATTGTTTAGTGTGTGGTGTCCTTGCCCATGGCAGGGGGGTTGGAACTAGATGATCCTGAGGTCCTTTTCGACCCTAACTATTCTATGATTCTATGATTCAGTTTCCAGCTCCTTCAGGACCCTCAAATGGATTTCATCAGGTCCCATGAACTTGTGCATGTTCTGCTTCTTAAGATGGTCTCGAACCAGATCCTCTCCTACAGTGGGCCTAAGGTCTTCATTCTCACAGCCCCTGCATCTGCCTTCCAAGACTTGGGTGGTGTGGTCAGAGCATCTGCCAGTGAAGACTGAGGCAAAGAAGTCATTAAGAACCTCAGCCTTCTCCAAATCCAGGGTAGCCATTTCTCCCAATAGCTTCTGGAGAGGTCCCTCGTCGTCCCTAGCCTGTCTTTCATTTGCAATGCAACTGTAGAATCCCTTCCTGTTATCTTTCACATCCCTAGCTAAGTTTAATTCTAAGTGTGCCTTAGCTTTCCTAACCTGGTCCCTAGCTTTCTGGACAACATCCCTGCATTCTTCCCAGGCCACCTGCCCTTGCTTCCACCTTTTATAAACCTCTTTTTTCCTTTGAAGTTTCCTCAGCAGCTCCTTATCCATCCAAGGAGGTCTCCTGGCCTGCTGCACTTCCTTCTATTTGAGCTTGTAGCAGGTGATCCTTGAATATCAACCAAGAATCTTGGGTCCCCCTGCCCTCTAGGGCTGTATTCCAAGGAACCTTACTAAGCATTTTCCTGAAGAGGCCAAAGTCTGCTTTCTATGACAACTATGAGAGCAGAATAATATTAAATATGACTATGTTCTATACTAAATTATTTTGCTAATAAAGTTAAGCAATTAATACACCTTATGTAAAACTTTCTACCTTCAGGTCACAAAAGGCTCTTAGAAAAGTTTTGTCAATTGTCCTAGTTTACAAAGGGAAAACCTGATAAACAGAAATCAGAAAGGCCTGCTTTTTTGATCCAAATATTTCTCTTTTGATAATGTCCATATTTCTCTCTTTTCTGGAAAGCAAGGAAACAGATGTCCAGGTATTGTGCTCCTTTGAAGATTTTGCTTATATGAGAGTCATATTCTTTAACTTCTAAATATATAGACAATTTAAATATTCACAGGAAAGTGAGACAGAAGAACAACAGTGATAAAGGAATTACAATGAATTCCATCAAAGTAATATAGAAATAGTGCAAATGTTTTACCTTCACAGTTTAATCTCAGTCTGAAGTTTTGTAACCAAAAGGAAGACCTTTTTATCAGTAAAAGAAAAATACCTGGAACAGAAAAAAAATTAAAGGCAATGTTTATTTTATTAGAAAATAAGTTACTGCTATAAAATAGTTATATTCTTGTATTGTCATTGTTCCTTCTAAGATAAATACCTTCCTACCTTTTATCACAAGAACTAGAAGGGAAAGTTTTACCAACCTAACAATTAATTTACAAATAACATTTTCCGAGATCGTGATAGGATGTGCCCCTCTGGGCAACCTAAATCTATTGATGAGATTAATGACTCATGGAGCAGAAGTAGTTTGGCTCTATTTCATATTGGACAGGAATGTAATTATTCCCTCCTTTTCTTGTGCAGTCATCAAGATAGTGTTGACACAGAAGAAACAGAAACCTATTGCACATCACTAAGGACTCACAAATATTTTTATTGCTATACTTTTAATCTTTTTAATGAAATAATGTATGAACTCATATGAGAATGCCGCGTCTTGATAAATAAATTGTAAGACTATTTCACAGATGTACATTATTTTTCTAAATATTGTTTCATTAAATGTTATGAAGAATACAGAAAATTAAATAATCTCTACATTTTAACTTTAACAAACCTGTCTTCTGCTCTTGGCTTTATTTTCTCATGCCATGTTAAATCTTTTCTTCATTAATCCTATGTGAATAGTATGTGAAAAAGCAGTGCTTTAGTTAACTTCTGGGTAACTTAAATGTGTTTATATGTGATGAATAATGCCATACAGGTGCCATTTTTATATAAGATATAAGATTTTTTCTTATGCACTTGAATTTAAGGATGTGATTATTTTATCAGCCAGGGAGGAGAGGTAAATATCATGCGTGCTTATTTCCAGATCTTGTCCTTATATCTCATTCTGTTTTCCAAAACAAGTAAAAATCACAAATCTGGCAATAATTTTCATGAAATTTAACATAGTTTTAGTCAGCCTGGAAGTGAAAACAGCTTCTCTTCTTTCCTTATTCTTAGACTATGTAACAATTATGCACCTGCTATCTTTTCCAGTCTCCAGTGCTGTTACCCTTTCATAGCCTCTAAAGAGTGAATGAACAAAAAAATGAGAGCTAAAACATATAAAAATTTAAAAAACAGTTCAGTGAATTTTTTGTCAATAACATAAAGGTTAGTCAGAGAAACAGACATATGGTCTGTTTATATTTTTTAAATGTTTTAAATCTGAATTTAATTTAAATTTTTACTCTAACAAGTTCAGACAGCTGAAACAGGTTGCCAGCTTCATAACAAAGTGCCATATAAGATATACTATCATTATAAGTATAATCAAGAGTATATACACTGTAAACTGCACTGTGGCATCTGATGACAGTTTGACTGCAAACTTACTAAAACTTGAAAATTCTAGAATATCTCTCATAGCATTTTTTTAATTAATACAGGTTTTTAATTGTGCTTTAACCTTTATGTTTCATACTAAACTGGTAAAAATAAGCATTATACTCTTTTAGCAGTGTACTATTAGCTGGCATCATAAACACAAACAGTAGCACATGACTTGTTCACTTTCTTCACAGGACAAGCGTGGTCAAAGAGTAAGTGATAAATAATGAACACTATTATTTCCATTTTCTGCAGGAATTTACGATGTGATACATTGGTAGAATTGCACAGAAAAGACAAAAGCATTAGCTATTACTAATCAAGCCCAAAACAATCAGACTTTAATGGCCTGAATAATTAAATTCTAGTTATTGATATATTTGTTGCTCTTATGTCATCTCTGTGCACTATGAATACCTTTCTTCAACATTTAGGTTCATTTTAACCTTAGCTTTAGTGGCAGTTCCACCCACCCTGATAAAATGACCATTGAGCCACAATATGTATCCGCTGACTTTGGACTGTCTTGGGTAAGAGCAAAATCTGCTGATTTTGGTTGCAACAGAGTTGCACAACTGGTCATGGCTAAACCCACAGTTCAGTCAATAGCTGAGAGCAATCATATCCTGTCTTTTGACCACAGATTAGATTTGCATTTACCACAGAATGAATATCAGTATAATAATCAGTGGTGGAAGGCAATACAAAACACACTCTTTTCTTGGCTGATGTTACACTTGTTATTTCTGGAAATTTAAGACCAAGCAGTGCTAAAAAAATGTCCTCTTTTTTGATTAATATATAGCATTATTGCATTAATACCTAGAACATCTTTCGAATTACATCATGAAAAATTATGGCTGCAAGTTTTCTTTGTTTATTTGGAATTTGCATAACTGGCAAATGTTTGTCATTTAATGATATATCTTTGAAGTATATTATCATAAGATTAAAAATATGCATGAATGAAACTCACAGCTACTTGAAGTACAGTGACTCATTGAGCTGGAAAGTTGTTCTAGAAATAGCATATAAGCTGTTGATGCTTTCAGGAACACTTTCAAAGACATTAGTTTTTCCTGACAATATTTCTGTAGATACCCAGAAGAAGGTTTTCCTCTCTTAACGTAAGTGGAAGTACAAGACAGAAAATATTCCCCCTTTTTTTTTTTTTAGTTTCTTTTTAGGTGGAAGATTCCATGGTTGGCTGAAATCATATCAAAATCTGATTCAGATAGCAGGAGGCATCTCTACCAAAGTTAATATTTCCCTCAGAGTATAATATCAGAGCGCCTCAGGCAATGCTGTGTAACCCCTGAAGCTTGTTATCAAGCTGTATATTATGCAGGCTTACATTTTCATAGTTCAGTTAACAAGTCAGAGACATTGATACCTTGCATCTAGTTTTGCACACCATTAGAATACCTGTGTTTCGTTTTAGATTTTAAGCTCTCTGAATCCAATATTATTTGCAAGTATTTGGCCCTCAGGTTTCTCCTTGAATCTGCCCTCCACTATCTTTTTCAGCTCTTGTTCCCAGTGACATTTTCTACACCATAGCTCCCAGCTATCCCTTAACCACAAAGGTAGTTGAAGCAGCTTCCAAAAATACCAGCTCCCAGGAGCAGCCCTTCTGTGCTTGGAGTATAAACCGGGTCTCCACTCTGCGTAATAAATGAATTCATGATTCTCAGTTCCCAGCTGACATTAATATCAGCAAGGAGCAAGAAGTGAGTTAATGTTAATTTCTGCAGGTAATGCGTGAAAGCAGATAGGGAAAGCTTGAAAGGTCAACATCTGCTGTCATGCAGGAAAGTTGCAAAATTTGATTGGCCAGTAAATGTCAACACCATGTTCTAAAATCTACATGCTATCCTTTCAATTTAATCTTAGCTTTCAGCCCAGCTAGAGATCATGCAGCATGTTTCAAAAACCCTTGAGTTTGAAAACGGAGTTATATGATTGCCTTCCCATGGCAATAAGGCACTTGTGTAAATTACAAACTTGTCATTTAATCAGCATAGTAGGTAGTACAACTCCTGTGACTTTTTATATCAATTTTCAGGGAAAGCTGAAGAATCCATAATGATTATATACCATAAAGAAGAGCAGTTTCAACTGTTGCCATGGTATTATGTGCTCCTCTTTTTTTAAAGCAGTGACTAGAATGTAAATCAGATAATGAATCTAATTGATTGTCTCCTGTACCTCACAGAGATGCTTTATTTTTGTCTCTTTTGTTCTCTATTTTGTCTCGCAATAAATGAGATGCAGAACTACATTGTTTAGCGCATTGATGGCATTAATTTAGACGAGAACAGATCACTTCCTAAAGTATAAATATGAAGACCAGCTCTAAGCCAATGAGAATGAAAATTGTATCTTCTTTGTCTAAATGGCAAGTAGCAGTGGCTGTTGGAAAACATATTCTCAGCTTATGTTTACGTATAATTTTCTGTAAAGCATAAGGCAATATTAAACCAGAGGAAGCTAGAGACAGAGTGCAGAGCATGTGTGTCCATATCCAGACAGCATAGATGATAATTTATATTTTCAGCAGTAAAATGTAACTGCAAGTTTGTAGTTCTAAATGCACCTTAAATTAGCATGCTAGGTGTCATATTGTGGGAGGTGTCCCTGCCCATGGCAAGGGGGGGTTGGAAGTAGGTGATCTTAAGGTGCTTTCCAACCCTAACTATTCTATGATTCTAATTGTAAAGCTGGACAATAAGAATGATTCTGAATTTTTGGGTACAGGAATTTTCACGCCATTTGAAAAATGTCATGCATTGTTATATCAAATCTTGTTATACCCAGCCTTTCTGGGCTTTGCTCTTTATCACCTAGCCCTGATGTGAGCCAATGAGGGGGAGGGAGCAGAAAAGAGAGAGGACTGGCAAATCTCACATGCACTCACGTGAGAGCTTGGTGGTGCCATTTCCACAGTGGTCATGTCTTCATGGGGGGACCTGCACATTTGCAGATTTTCCAGCAAGTTTCAATGAACTAGGGAGCAGAATGTACTGAAGTAAGGGAGTCACAAACCACCTTCCAGAAATTTCTGAGAGCTCTCAGTGGCTTTGCCAAAATAGCCTGCAGAATTGGCTGGTGTAACACTGCAAATGTTACCTGGTGTAACACTGCAAATCCCTTTTAGTTTTTTGTATCAGATTTAGGAGGGATCACCAGTAGATGCTGGACATGAGTCATTCTCAATTGTGAACTGGCAGCACATAGTACTGTTCTGGGTTCAGCTGTAACAGTTATTTTTCTCCTTCTGCTATGTTTTTGACTTTAGTCTGAGAATGGTACTGATAACACACTGATGTTTTGAGTTGTTGCTATGTAATGCTTACTCCGATCAAGGACTTTTTCAGTCTCCTGCTTAGCCAGTGAGGAGAGGCATGGGAAGCCAGGAGGAAACAAAGACAGGACACCTGACACAAACTAACCAAAAGGTAATTCCATAGCACAACACATCATGCCCAGCATATAAACTGGGGGAGTTACCCAGAAGGCCCAATTCGCTGCTCTGATCAGGCTGGGTATCAGTTGACGGAAGGTGAGCAATTGTATTGTGCATCACTTGGGTTTATTGTTTTCTATTCCTTTTCCACTTTTGGTTTCATATTCCCTCTCGTTGTTATTTCCTTTATCATACCACTAAAATAAGCATGCTTTCTGCTGTAGGATCAATGACTAAGGAAGGAACTATGTTCTGGGTTTCTATATGAGTTCACTGTTTCTTTCAGACTGTGTAAGTGGCAAAAACCAGAGATGCAATTGAGGAAGAAACCATAGTACTGGCACTATTAGTGCACAAGCTTGTATAGGAAAAAGTGAAAATATCTTCAGAGCTGGAGATAAAAATATTAGTGGTTTAAAGTTTTTCAAGGGAAATCTATTAAATAGTTGTATTTTTCTGACCAACAGCAAAGGGGAAAATTAATAAGAAAATCACAGAAATAACATTTGGGAGTTCCAGAAAACAGGAGTATCCCTCAACTATTTCCACATTTTTATTTACTCATTTATTGCCCACTGCTACTCCATGTCGGATGAGATAGTCTGCAAAAAGACATGAAAAGTCAAACAAGTCATTAAGACCTTTAGAATTCTAGTACTAATACAGATGATTCCCCAAGTTTCCTACTCTGTATTAAATAAAAGTTTAACAAATGACAACTATTCCAAGTTTAGACAAGATTAGCTATTGTGAAAGTAAATCATGCAGGCAAAGTGGAAATTACATCTACACTTTTGTGGCCACATTCTTGGGAGAAAAAAATTAGTTTTCTGCACACCCCGGTACCCTTTTCTGGAGCTGTCTTGAGGCACGATATTCCATTTTAGTCATAGCTCTTTGCATATCTTGTCATCAATATGACAGCATGGCTGAAAGAATCATTTAGCTCCCATAAGATAGTTCTTTGCAGAGAGTGCCCAGCTATGGCAATGCCAGTAATATTCTTGAAATAATTACAGAAGTTATCCTGCTCCTGTCACTGAATACATTACTTAGTAAAAAGAATTTCCTGCTGGCTTTTAGACCCATCTATTTATTTTATTTCCTCCTGCACTTTAATGACACTGCATTTCATGTGCCTTTAGTGAAATGAACCTAAAGGAGCAGGACTGAGGCTTTGGCACAAGCTCCTCTCTTTTACAGCCACTTACTTTGCTTCACATTGATCCAAGAATATGTGCCAAGTCAATTGTGCATGGTTACTCTAATAGCTCCTCTCATTGCTTGTCCTTCTTATCTCAACCACAACCACTGATGCAAAGAACCTTAATCTACCTTTTAAATACAATTAGATGAGTAATTCATATACAGATCTGTTCATTAGTGATTTTCTTTAAAACTACCTCTCCCTCAAAGTTATGTGTAGCAAAAATGGTACATCTGCTCACTCATCCACTTAGATTGTTAATGATTCTTGTGAACATCTGTTATACTGCTACTGAACAGTTGTGGTTTCTTTAAGAAGGCACAGGGGACTGGATCTGCATCACCTCAATCTTGGCTATTTTGGGGGGAAAACCACCTCAGGGATCCTTTTATATATGTGATGCCATATTGAAACAAACTTACAGCTCACCATTTCATCCCATCTTTGACCATGATGTTATTGATCAGTCTATTATGTTAGTCACTACTGGAACACTAACTACCAATCAGTCAGATGTGCTGAATATCAAAATGCCACAACTATAAAGCCCCTTAGTCAAATAGGGTATGTGGCTAAACAACAGCTAGGATGAGAACCTCACATCAGAAAATCCATCTGGATTTTGGTAATAATTTGCATTATAACGTATCAGAAGCAACAAAAAAAAAAAAATAACCATATTTCTGTGGGGGAGGAGAAAAATGCTAACATGCATTTGCAAGCAAAAGGATTTGTGAAAATACTAATGAAACAAAAGAGTTTAAACTGAATTTAATCAGGCCAGCAGCTACTGTACTGTCAGAAATACGGAGTCTGGTACTTCAAACTGGAGAGTATGACGAGGCAAAACATTCCAGAATTTAGTTTCTTGATTCTCAAATTAATTCTATGTAAGATATTTTAAGCAATATTGAATAGCTCCTAAACTAATTGTGTGTTTGTTTTCTTGCTGGCTGTACCATGTAAGCAAACAGTGCAGTGATTTATATACAAGAATTAATATAGGTAGAATTGATGTTGACTTCTAGGATAGATTTCTATTGTAATAGTTGACCATTAACATAATTTTCACCACATCTGTGCCACTGAAGCTACTGTTCAACATTGGTAAAAATGGAAAGAATATGAATGATGGAAAATAGCCCTTGGTATGTGTTATAGCCAGCATAACACCGCTCTGATCTGATAAAGGAGTTAAATAAAACCTAGCCAACCGCAAATTTATCTATGAGATACAGATATTTTAGATTCAGAAGCCTCTATTATGCTTGAACAGGGGAAGGAAACAGCTTTAGTAGGCTTGATAAATGAAGATATGCAGACATGCATTTTTATCTTTCTTAGACTTTCTGCAACATTTACTCTCTCAACACTGAAATCATTTTTTTTTTTTCACATGACAGAAATGTCAAGAATCAAGGGAATCACTTAATATGATTTAGGGCTTTTCCAATGAATGTACCCAAAAAGTATGCCCAGTTATCTCCAACTCCTGATCTTTCATTTTATGGAATTCCATGGGGATCGGTTCTCTCCTACTTGACATTTCTCTAAAACTTTTAAAAGAACTGTTGAGATTAAATACTGAAAGATATAAATGCTGTTAAAATGCAGATAAAACATAACTGTGTATATTTTTCTTTACGCATGGCTGTATGACTACTACCAGCATAAGTTCATGCTCAACTAAGATGAGTTATAGTTGATTAAAGCTTATCTCTCAGAAGGCAAAAGTGATACAGTTTAAAAAGTTAGTAGAACAGAATTTTCTAGCTAATTTATTGATAGTGATCATTAAAAAAGATGCATCCTATTACAACAGAATATTTCTTCACTCAAAACATCTCTTTCTACTTTAGTACAACATTGCAGATTTTTAATAAATTTAAAAGCAGACTTAAAGCAAACTGTTCCTAAAGTAACAAAGCTACCAAAGCTGTATATCCAATCTTTTCTCTGCTGTCTTTTGCAGCTTTGGATCAATGCATATTGGTATAAGACCAGCAGTAGATGGATTATTATGAGGGAAAAATGCTATGGAGCTTTTAGATCCATCAGATTTATAATTGAGTCTTGCCAAGTCTGAATTTCACAGATGACTACTAACACAGAACAAATAGCGGAAATTCTAATGGCTTGTAAAGCTGCTCAAATTAAGCAGATTTTAAAGGGGCGATGTGACTGCACATCATATGCGTAACTTTTTTCATTTTCTTGAGTATTTTTTGTAGGTGTAGTTTCACTCATTTGATTCTGTTGTTAGTTCTTGCAATAAATGCATAAAGACTACTGAAATAAGTCGATAGCTGAGGAGAAATGATTAAAGCTAGCTATAGCTAAAGCTTCATGCAACTTCTGTTTCATGACCTCATATAAATTACCACTCTGAGAGGACTTAATAGTATATTTCTACTTCACATAACTAAATGAGATCCTTCAAAACTAATAGTATGTAGTGAAATATTATGGAACAAAATAATAAAAATAGCATAAAAATCTCAAGCAAAAATCAAAAGAAACATGAAGAATAATGCTTAGTGATTCAATAATCTTACTAAGTCTCAGTTAATGTAAGGAAACAGAAACTGCTAAAATGAGGTGTGTTTGGCCCTAAGGCAGTCAGTGTTTTTTCACAGAAAGTCACTGAGAATTTTTATCCTAACCCTGGGACTCTTTGATTATGTTGCTTGGGGCTTTTTAAAATATCCAAAGCAGATAGAAGAGAAGAGATGATTGTGATGATTTAACCAAAGTCTTGAACACCAATCACAGGATTACATCTAATTATTCAAGACCATATGTATGGTTTATAATTGAACTGAAGTAAAACTTTTATTTATAGACTTCAAACACCAAAAAATTCACTACATTATGAATCGTCTTTTTTATACCCTGAAAATTGAAATTTATTTCTAGTTTAAAACTACTTAGCTTCAGCTTCCAAGCAATGGAACTTTTAGCTTTGTCTTTTAACTTAGAGATATTTGGACTACATGGACATTAATAAACTCGTACTTGTGCATTAGTAGACTAGTGTAGATGCACTTTATACATCTCATTCTTGTCTTTCATCACTATTTATTGGAAAGGCAAGAATCTCACACCTCAGTTACATATCTGAAGCTGTCTGTTGGCATCTCCTTTACCTACACTCCAAATGTCAGGAGTTGAGGAACACTGAAATATCCAACTTCTGTTGCATTTATGAGACTGATTCCTGTTGTGAGAGACTTAATGGCACTTGTGAGGATTTCTACAAGTGGAACCAGATGATAGACTTTGCTTCATGTGAGAAAAGAAATAACATTGTATCTATTTTCTCTTGCAAATGAATTGGAGAGAAGCCTGATCAGAGAGAAATAGTGACTTAGCAGCTCCTATCTATTTGTTTCCCATTCTACCAGCATGTTTTCAGCTGCCAGAAAGCTGTTGCAGTCCGTGTTTAACAACTATCTTAGTGGCCAAGCCATCCTCTGTTCCAAAAGGAATTACATAAATCCTGCCTGAATACAGTAATGTCTTCAAGGGAAAGAAAGAATATAGCAAGAAATTGATTAAATTTGCCAGTATCCTCCCTACAGAATTCTAAATTAGAAACCATCTGAAGCAGTTTCTGTATCACATTTCTTTCTGCACCTTGTAGTTTTTACTATGTGTCCATCTGAAACAGCATTGTGCCTCAAGCCATTGTACGCATATAAATAGCTAATATTTGCATGCCACCTTTCTGCTGTGAAAGCAGAACTGCAACATCTGATGGATGAATGAGTTATGAAACCGCCAGTATACTATATAGAATTCTAAATGAACGCATATGTTATGTCTCTGTAAAAATAATAACTACATTAAATATTCTTAATTAATCATTATGAATTGCCACAGATATTACTCCTGTCCTGGTAGGAAAAGGAATTGAAGTTTGGGAGGGGAGGAGGGCATTATTTCTGTAAGCATCTAGTTATTTTTCCAATTTGTTAAGAAAACATTGGCAAATATTTTTATTACAAAACTAGCTAAGTTCCTATTTTGTAATGTCCTAAGTAAATGTTGGCAAATTTAGTCATAGAAAAAGCATTTTATAAAATGTCATCATATAAAGACCTTCTCTGTAGTTTGCTAACTAAATTAAATGTCAGGCATTCTAGTTACTGCCTTTTTCAGTTGTACATAATGTAATTAAAAGAATTGGCATAATTTTCTCTCCTTCCAATAAGTTGCTAAGTGAACACAATATTAAATTATTAGGAGAATAGGGAAATTATATGGATACAGATGTGTTTTAAGGAGAAAGGCAAGAGGGAAAACTTATCTGCCTTCTCCACTACTTTGCTTTTTTTTTTGCTAATCTCACTATCTAGAAGGGGGTTGGGTTGCTTTGAGGAGAGAGGGATTGCTTTTATTAGGTTTAAAACCATTATTACAATTTCAAAATAAAGCACGCTTTCTCTTTAATTGTGCTACAGTAGTTACAACACGTACATTGTAGTACAGAGAGTTTAAAAGTGAACTGACCTTAACCAAAATGGGCCTGACTTCAATTTTCATTGCTCAAGAAGAGACCTACATAAAAAGGAACAAGGAAATTGTGTTTTCATACTTCTGTTAGTTTGAATAGATGAATTAGCTATTAGTGACAAAGAAAGAAATGTGCTTATTTTACAATGCAAAATTGACTTAGGTGTCTTGCAGCAAAAGTGAAATTTAACACTGTTCTTGAAGCTAGTTATGGAGGCCGAATGATAAGTCTTCTAGCTGCATAGCATAAAACAGAACAGAGACTGAAACATTAACAACTGATGTAATAATACTTGTTTATATTCATAAAGTACACATGAGTTTGTTGAAGAGTTCAGTGAGGAACAAGAGAAATAGAAGTGCTTCTTCAAAACATAAAATGTTTGTATGTACCAGATTACAGAAGAATTTTCTCCTAATGCAGACTGATCTAGTGCTATGGTATTCAGAATCACCTGTGAAGCTACGCCAAATTCAGCCCAGTGTTTAAAGCTAAAGTAGAACAAATCTCCTCTCTCAGCCCCACATATTGAAGATAAAAATGATTCAAACATTTTATGTGTTGTCCTGGGTTTAGCTGTAGCAGTTATTTTTCTCCTTCTTGGTAGCTGGTGAACTGTTTTTGACTGTAGCCTGAGAAAAATGTTGGTAACACACCAATGTTTTGACTGTTGCTAAGTATTGCTTACTCTGATCAAAAACTTTTTAGTCTCCTGCTCTGCCAGTGAGGAGGGGAATAGGAAGCTGGGAGGAAACACAGACAGGACACATAATCCAAAATAGCCAAAGGGTGGTTCCATACCACAGCACATCATGCCCAGTATATAAACTGGGAGGAGTTGCTCAGAAGGCCCAGATCACTGCTCCGGTAGGCCTGGATATCAGTAGGCAGGTGGCAAGCAATTGTATTCTCTCCCTTTGTTATTTCCCTTATCATTAATTTTATAGGTGGTAGTAGTAGTGGTTTTGTGTTATACCTTAGTTACTAGACTCTTCTAACGTCAACACATGGGATTTACGTTCTTTCCATTCTCAAAAAGACTACAGCACCAGGGACTTCCAGGAAGTCTCCCACAGCACTGCACCAGCTACTATGAAGGAGAAAAATGACTGCTACAGCTGAACCCAGGACAGGCGTTCATGTTTATTTAGTCTTGGTTTTGGGGGGAAAGACCTACAAAACCTGGAAGCGCCTTTTATTTTGAGCTGCTTTGATTTTTTCTTATATACTTAGAACTGTACAAATATTTCTATTCAACATAATACTTCACTAAAAGGTAAAAGGAAATCAAAGTTTCTCTTTTTGATAAAACAGAACAGATTGTATAAATCTGCTTAGGTAATCCTACAATATCACCAGGAGGCTACAATGGCTTCCATTATTCTCCCACATTGTTGCTGTGTAGAATTTAGTTAAGATATAATAGAAACTGGTAATAAAAAAAAAAAAAAAGAAAGCCTTTATTATTGAACAACCTACTTCACACAAAGAATACTATTTAAATGAAATAACAGGGGAAAAAACAGTAACAGAAAATCCTACTCGTTAATAGAGCACCAGAGTCTGTCAGTGATTACAAGCAATCAGGACTATAAAATAAGAAACAAGGTGGTGTAATCATCTGCTTGATACACTTGGCAAAGCAGATAGGTGAAAGGTCTCTCACCTTTGCGTACTGGCTTGCCCTGGAGCAGGTGGAGAGGAATACAGCTGTCTCTGCGGTATCATCCTTGTCTTGTTCTCCTGTGGCCTTCCGACCCAATTAACAGAAGTCATTGCAATATATTTCTAAGTTGAGGGACCAAACACAGAACACATTATACCTTGCCATGAAAGAAAGAGCTCTTCCCCATTGGAAAAGCAGTATCCTTCTTCTACATTGAGTTTCGCTATGAGAATAACTGTAGGGAAATTTTTGTATCTGTTCCCAGACATTGTCAGGAGAAATGTGGTAGCTCCACAACAGCACTATAACTTATTTTTTGTAGTACTGTTTTTAAAGAAAATGTGCTGAGAGCATTCTGATTTTCTTTAACATGGTTTCCTATCATGGAAAAATATCTTTTGTTTGGGTTTTTTTTTGTTGGGTTTTTTTTTAAGAAAAATTCTGAAAATAATTATGCCAATTTTTAAGATAGTCTCATATTCTTCCGACTTTTTTCCAAGTCAATAAGATGGTCTACCTGTAATTATTTTGCTACATATATATTTTTAAAGATTTGTGTTATTAGAAAAGGTTTTTTTCAGAATATGGAGGGGCTTATCTTTTTTTAAATAAATAGAATAATTATACAATTTCTGTTATATATTCTTTTAGCACAATGCTATTGAAAAAATGGAAATGGGTATAAGGCTACACAGACACAAAATATTACAGCTTATATGGCTTTCTATATACTTCTGGATCCCTGAGCAGAGATCCTTCTTGAAGTATACCTTGTTTACCACATTAGCATTAAAATAGCAGATCATATTGGTTGTAAAATGCGTTTCCATTTAATATATTTAGAAACGGAACCTTGAAGAAAACTGTGCTGTGTTCTGAAGAGAACTTTGAAAGCCACATTCTGTCTGCTAAACTGCAGCCTTAGATGTATTTTGTGTTTCACGGAAATGAAGGGTATGACTTCCTGCCTCTACTAAGTAGCTGTAATTGCATCTAGTGTTGATGCATTGACTGTACTCACTGCCTCTTGAAATCAGGCTATGTAGCAAATTATCCATTTAAGGAACTCCAAAAACTTTTAAAACACAACAGTGCAGAATATTTCCTGCTCACAATAAATACTTTTGAAGACATAATGAGTAAAAATTTTTCAGATAGGCCATCCAGTTTGGGGAAATTCTGGCAAATCTTGACTACTGTAATGATCCTGCAGGATTAAGAACTGTTGACACATACTTTTACAAAATTATATAAGCAAACTAAAACAAATAATTTACAAAGGCATCATTCTGCCTAATAAGGGGAAGATTCATTAAGTTTTACTGCATTGATTAAGATTGATATCAAGAATATTTTCAATATTGCAGTTCATTTCAAAAGCTTGGATGCATAGGAAATGAGCAAAATGTCATAGGTAATAAAACACATTTGTGGTGGGTCAACAGTGGCTGGGCATAAGTGCCCAGCAAGCCATTCTATCACTCCCCTCCTCAGCTGGACAGGGGAGAGTAAATATAATGAAAGGCTCATGGGTCCAGATGAGGACAGGGAGAGATCACTCACCAACTACCATCACAGCCAAAACAGACTTGACTTGTGGAAATTAGTTTAATTTATTGCAAATCAAATCAGAGTAGGGTGTCCTGGATTCAGCTGTAATATTCCATTTTTATTCCTAGTAACTGGTCCAGTGCTGTGTTTTGGTTTTAGTCTGGGAATAATGTTGATAATACACTGATGCTTTAGCTGTTGATAAGAGGATTTTTCAGTCTCTTATACTCTGCCAGTGAGGAGGGACACAAGAAACTGGGACGGAGCAGAGAGAGGACACCTGACCCAAACTAGCCAAAGGGGTATTCCATAACACAGCACATCATGCTTTGTATATAAACTGGGGAGACTTACCCAGAAGGGGCCAATCGCTGCTTGTGTTGGGCTGGTTGTTGGTCAGCAGGTGGTGAGCAATTGTATTATGCATCATTTGTGTTTTCTGACCTTTAATTTCTTGATAATCACTATCGTTATCATTGGTTTTCTTTCTATTATCTATATATTTTACTTTATTTTAGTTGTTAAACTCTTTTTATCTCAACCCATGGGTTTTACATTCTTTCAGTTCTCCTCCCCACCCTGGCTGGAGAGGAAGAAAGGCATGGGGTGGGGGGAGAGGTGAGCAAGCAGCTGCATTGTTCTGGCTTAATGGCTGGGTTTAAACCATGACATAGAGTAATGAAAAATAAAACCAACTCTCAAAAACACCTTCTCCCCACCCCTGCCTTCTTTCTGGGCTGAACTTGTCTCCTGAGTTCCCTGCGTCTTCCTCTCCAGTGTTACAGGGGGATAGGGAATGGGGGCTGTGGCCAGTTCATCACATGTTGTCTCTGCTGTTCCTTCCTCCTCAGGTGGCCTCCTCACACTCTTTCCCTGCTCCAGCACGGGTGCCTGCCACAAGGTGCAGCCCTTTAGGAACTGACTGCTCCAGCATGGATCCTGATGGGGTCACAAGTCCTGCCAGCAAACCTCCTCCAGGTTACACTCCAGTATGCATGGAGCCACAGGTCCTGCCAGGATTCTGCTCCATCACAGGCTTCCCATGCAGTCACAGCCTCCTTCAGGTATTCCCCTGCTCCAGCATGGGGTCCTCCATGTACTGCAGGTAGATATCTGCTCACCATGGACCTCCATGTGCTGCAGGGGCACAGCCTGCCTCAACATGCTCTGCCCAATGGGCTGCAGGGGAATACCTGCTTGGATTCCTGAAACACCTCTTCCCCTCCTCCTCCACTGAGCTTGATGTCTGCAGAGCTGTTTCTCTCACAGAAGTGCTTCCACCATTGCTGAGACTATTTAAACTGGAAATAATTGAGAAAGCACCAGCTTTCTCACTCTCTCCCTACTGGACTACATGCAACTGCTTTATATTGACAAAGTGTTATGATTTAAACCCAGCTGGCAATTCAGCCGCGCAGTTGCTCACCACTCCCCTCCCCTTCCCTCACCCCCGCTCCCAGAGGGATGGGGAGGAGAATCAAAAGAATGTAACTCACACTGGTTGAGATAAGAACAGTCCAGTAACTAAGGTATAACACAAACCACTGCTGAGACCACCAGTAATAAAAATGATAAAGGGAAATACAAGGGAAAAGAATAAAACCACTCACCACCCACCGACCAAGACCCAGTCCAACCTGAACATTGACCTAATCCTTCCAGGTAACTGCCCCAGGTTTACATAGTGGGCATGACATGCTGTGGTATGGAATACACCTTTGGTTAGTTTGGGTCAGGTATCCTGTCTCATCTTCCTCCCAGCTTCCCCTCCTCCATGGCAAAGCATGAGACTCAAAAAGTACTTGGTCAGAGTAAACACTACTGAGAAGTAACTAAAAACACGGGTGTTATCAGCACTGTTCCCAGGCTGAAAGTCAAAAACACAGCACTGCCCCAGGTACTAAGAAGGAGAAAAATGACTTATATTGCAAAACCCAGGATACAAAGCAATAGCACTGGGTGAACAGGAAAAACACCCATTAAATATAAATAATTTATTTGGACTTTAAAGATGTCTTTGATAAAAGCCTTCATAGGAGATCATTAAGAAAACAGAAGCCACAGAATGAATTATGAAAGTTCTGGTTTATATCGAAAATTGCTATGAGATAGGAAAACAAAGGGCAGATATAAGTATTCGTTTTCGATATGGACTAAGTTTAATAATGAGATGCCCCCAGAATCCTACTAAAATTGGTGGTACTTGACGCATTTATTAAGCCCTTATTAGTGTCGTGAAGAAAAGGATAAATACAAAAATGAACTGAAGTCTCTTACTGAAAATTCTGTAAGACAAGAATGAAAAGGCAACCAAGAATTTTATATATAAAGAAACCAGATAACTGGCTAGCTAACAACAAAGGAGCCAGGAGACCTCTTTGAATGGATAAGGAGCTGCTGAGGAAACTTCAAAAGAATAAGGAGGCTTATAAAAGGTGGAAGCAGGGACAGGCAGCTTGGGAAGAATACAGGGATGTTGTCCAGAAAGCTAGGGACCAGGTTAGGAAAGCTAAGGCACACTTAGAATTAAACTTGGCTTGAGATGTGAAAGTTAACAGGAAGGGATTCTGCAGTTGCATTGCAAATAAAAGACAGACTAGGGACAGCATGCAACCTCTCCAGAAGCTATCGGAAGAAATGGCTACCCTGGATTTAGAGAAGGGTGAGGTTCTTAATGACTTCTTTGTCTCAGTCTTCACCAGCAAATGCTCTGACCACACCACCCAAGTCTTGGAAGGCAGATACACGGGCTGTGAGAATGAAGACCTTAGGCCCACTGTAGGAGAGGATCTGGTTCAAGACCATCTTACGAAGCAGAACATGCACAAGTTCATGGGACCTGATGAAATCAATCTGGGGGTCCTGACGCACCTGGCAAATGAAGTTGCGAAGACATTGTCCATCATATTTGAAAAATCATGGCAGTCAGGTGAAGTTCCCAATGACCGGGAAAAGGGAAATATGACCCCCATTTTCAAGAAGAGGAAAATGAATGAGTTGGGGAACTACAGACCAGTCAGCCTCACCTCTATGCCTGGCAAAATCTTGGAGTGAATTCTCCTGGAAAGCATGCTGAGGCACATGAAAAACAACAAGGTGCTTGGTGACAGCCGGCATGGCTTCACTAAGAGGAAATCCTGCCAGATCAATCTATGATGGAGCTATAGAACTGATGGACAGGGGTAGAGCAGTTGATGCCATCTACCTGGACTTGTACAAAGCATTCGACACTGTCACGCATAACATCCTTGTCTCTAAATTGGAGAGACATCAACTTGATACATGGGCCACTCAGTGGATAAGGAACTGGCTGAATGGCTGCATGAGAAGAGTTGTCACCAATGACTCAATGTCCAGCTGGAGGCCAGTAACGAGTGGTGTTCCTCAGGGATTGGAGTTGAGACTGATCTTGTCCAGCATCTTTGTTGAATGTGCTTTCAGCAAGCCAATGACACCAAACTGTGTGGTTCTGTTGATATGTTGGAGGGAAGGAATGCCATCCAGGGGGACCTTGACATGTTTGTGAGGTGGGCTGTTGCCAACCTGATGAAGTTTAACCATGCCAAGTGCAAGATCCTACACGTGGGTCAGAGCAGTCCCAGGCACAGCTACAGGTTGGGCAGAGAAGAGATTGAGAGCAGCCCTGCGGAGAAGGACTTGGGGGGTGTTGGTCAATGAGAAACTTAACACGAGCTGGCAGTGTGCTCTTGCAGCCCAGAAAGCCAACCGCATCCTGGGCTGCATCAAAAGGAGCATAACCAGCAAGTTGAAGGAAATGATCTTGCCCTTCTGCTCTCGTGAGATCTCACTTGGAGAACTGTGTGCAGTTCTGGTGTCCTTTACATAAAAAGGACATGGAACTGTTGGAACAAGTCCAGAGGAGGGCCATGAGGATGATCATGGGACTAGAGCACCTCCCGCACGAAGATAGATAGGCTGAGAAAGTTGGGTCTGTTCAGCCTGGAGAAGAGAAGGCTGCATGGAGACCTCATGGCAACCTTCCAGTATCTGAAGGGGGCCTATAGGGATGCTGGGTAGGGACTATACATTAGGGACTGTAGTGATAGGACAAGGGGTAATGGGTTAAAACTTAAACAGGGGAAGTTTAGATTGGACATAAGGAGGGAGTTCTTTACTGTAAGGATGGTGAAGCCCTGGAATGGGTTGCCCAGGGATGTTGTGAATGCTCCATTGCTGGTGGTGTTCAAGGAAAGGTTGGAAATAGCCTTGTGTGGCATGGTTTATTGTGAGGTGTCGTTGCCCGTGGCAGGGGTGTTGGAACTAGATGATCTTGAGGTCCTTTCCAACCCTAACTATTCTATGATTCTATGATTCTATAAATTCCTAAGGCATTAGGTGTATATTATTATGGTTGGTTACTTTACATTAATTCATGCATACCTCGCAAGCCAACATCAATAAGGAATGAAAAGAACATGTCCATGACAGGCAACTTCTTTAATTATTCAGTGTATCTAGGAAAACAAAACCCGCAAGGAAAATAAAAATTACCTTCTATTGAAGAAAAATAGAGGTTTGAATACGTATAATTATATATTTTGTGTTTTTTTGATGTGCCTTTAGGAAAGTTCTAAGGAAGACAAAAAAGAACGTGAAGTAAAATAAGATATGGGGGAAGCCTTAAAAATTTACAACCATACTTTAATGGTGTAATTGATACAGAAATTATATGGTAAAGTTATTGGAAATAATGGAAAACATGAGTGACTCAATAACCCATAATACTAGGCCAATTTTCTTAGAAACAGAGAATCATAGAATAGTTAGGGTTGGAAAGGACCTTAAGATCATTTATTTCCAACCAACCTGCTATGGACAGGGGCACCTCACACTAGACCATGTCTCCCAAGAACCTGCCCAGCAAAGCTAAAAGACAATACATTTAAAATTCGTACCAAATATTCTTTGTTTCTTTATATGGTTTCTAAATGGACTGATGTCACACTGCACTTTTTACCAGTATTAGACCATTAGAACAATTAGACCCTTTCTCAATTTCAGCTAAAAAATTTTCACGAAACTCTAAAATATCTTTCTAATGAAATAATGTGTGCATAGATATGTTGCTGAAGAAGACTTTGGAATCTCCATCTGTCGTGGTTTAAGCCATAAATCAGCCACGCAGTTTGTTCACTCACTTCCCCCTTTTTCTTCCCTCTGCTCCT
>JAOEHY010010943.1:0-22761 GCA_025447955.1 Psilopsiagon aurifrons | reverse complement strand
GTTGTTGGTTTTGGGGGTTGTTTGTTTAGTTTGGTTTGGTTTCTATGAGAAATTTCCACAAGATTTGTCTGTGTTTATTTCATGTTTGAACAGGGCAGCTATCGCACTTCTTTCTACAGGTCCCTTTGGAATTAAAAGGTTTCACAGTTAGAGGCTATGTAGCTTGTTTAAATGAATACTGAAGAGAATACTGGTTCTGAGGTGAAACTCGGTAAAATTTGTAGTACTCCTGCTTACGTCAGTGATCTGTGGACTGGAAAAATGTTGAAGATACACAATGCAGTGAGGTAAAGCTTCATAGGAGTCTATAGGCTTTATGGCATGTCCTATTATGGTAGTCTTGAAAGACAAAGGGTTCTTATTTGCATGCACTAATTTGCTAGCAAAATAGAAACTCTATGGCAATTGAAGCATATTTAAGGACAACCTGCGTGGGAATCTGTTAAGGTGGGGTATGGCATATCCTGTTGTTGAGAAAATAGTTATAGTTATTAAATACCTCTGTTGTTTAGTAGTTACTGTATCTTTAGGCTTCAAGGTAATTCCCATAGGTTGTAGCTCTATTTCCCTTCTATCCGCTGGTTGATAATATCGCAAACTCTGGGGGCCCTCCTGACTCGGGCTTTGTAACCCTTCGTTATATGAGGAGATGATAGAGCAGAGCTTTCTCTTTCTGCCTATCGTCATGGAAGGTGATCTCCCTCATTAAGAGACAGCACTGAGTAGAGTATATGTACCTGATCCTTTTTTCTTTTTTTCCAGTGCTGGACAAAGCTGCTGTGGTGCAGTTTCAGTTTAAAACTTCAGTTTGTCATTTGGCAGAGTAGAATAGGCATGTAGAAGTTGTGAATGCTCAATCCATGGCGGTGTTCAAGGCCAGGTTGGACAGAGCCTTGGATGACATGGTTTAGCGTGAACTGTCCCTGCTCATGTCAGGGGGTTTGGAACTCAGTGATCTTAAGGTCCTTTCCAATCCTAACTATTCTATGATTCTATGCAGAAGTCTACTGGAGGGCTTGGAAAGAATGATGTCAGATCTTTAAGGCTTTTAGTGCATGGTAATCCTGTTCCATGTGTGGTCTAGAGGGTCACAGTCCCAAGTTAATGCCCACATAAACCAGAATATCGGGAAGGGTGAGCCTTGGATCTCTGTATCCCTTGAAAGAGGGGAGCTGGGGATGGAGATGAATTAAGTGGAATGGTATAGGGAAGATGTATGAAATGTAACACAAATTTTATTGCTGTGATTGAGAGAGCACTGCCCATGCAGGCATGATCAGTCTGTGCTCTGAGGTATAAACCACACTGTAGAGCTGACCTGATTAATTCTATTTTATTTTTATTTTACTATTGTATCTCTAGGGACAGACTAATAAACAAAAAGAAACCCGTGAGGAAAGCTAATAATTCTTTTTTTCCTTACACTTTCTACACTTTCCTTTGCTGATGTCTTTTTGATCTTGTTTGCTAGCTAACTTTTCACTGTACCTTTGCTTGCTTGTTGTTTGTTGATAGGCTAAATTGCATCTCATACAGTAATACTTTCACTGAGCCTCATTAGTCTGCAACCTAGTTTGTGCATCATATACTCTGCAGTCAGTTGGTGGGAGAATGGTGCCAGTTCTCCATTTCCACTGTTGTGTTTCTGTGTCCTGACTGTGCTCTCCCCCCTGCCTTCTTGTGGGCATGACACCAGAAAGCAAAACTTGCTGAGATGCTCAGCATCAACTCTCAATTCTGTTCCACAGAAGAGCTTGAACTGAGGTTGGCTTCACTGCTGGCTCTCATCATTAGCAGCTGTGTCCTGCTCTGGAAGCCCAGTTTGTAGATGCATGCACTCTGGCTGCTGAGAAACTATTCAGTGTAAGTAGTCCCAGTAGAAGTCAACTGGTGATACTTCTCTGAGGGAGAGACCTGTGCACTAGCCCTGAGTAGCAATGACACATGGCAGGCATAGAAGGATCCAGTGGTAGTTAAGTTTAGTTTCTTAAGGAAGTTGGGCTCTAGTGTGCCTGGGTCTCCTCCCTTTGTGCTTTCTTCTTCCCTTTTCTCCCCGTGACTTTTGAACTTTCAGGCTAAACTTAGCTGAAGTTTAAAATAGAGTTAGCTTTATTAGTTTCCATTGCAATGCCAGTGGGAGAGAAAGACCCAAACTAGCTCCCTGGCAGAGGAAAAACTGGACAAATTTCAACCATGTGGTACTGTATTTGAGGGCACCTGGGTGGCCACTCATCCCATGCTCAGGCTGATCAGTCAACACATACCTAACTCCAGAGTAGCTACAACATGTATCATTTCTCACACACAAGACACTTGGGGGATTGGTGATGTTGTGGGGGAGTGAGGAAGGTTTGAATTACGAAGGATGCAAATTGACAGAAAATTAATCTTCTCTAGTTCGTGGGATAATTTTTGCAGGGAGATGTGAGGAAAAGATCTTACCTGCCATAAGCAACTGCTGTATATCAGCAAATATAATTTACCTCATGAAGTGATGCAGCTTACCTACTTTTGTCTCTGTGGCTTGGACCCTCTGTGGATGTTGCCCGTTTCATGTTGCTCTGCCAGAGTAGGAGCAGGTAGCTTGTACGCTCTTTGGCTGTGGCAGTTTGCAGATGAAGTTCTGTGGGAAGCATTTTCTATGTTTCTTTTATAAGAGTAGAGAGGAGATGGGCAATTTTATGCCTCTATTCGGAGCCGGTACTACAGCTTTCCTGTGTTCCAGTGCAACTAATAACAGGCTGTCTTGTTTTCTTACATTTCTTAATTTTCATATTTTTTTTTTTTTTTGTAATAAATGTGTGATTAAGAAACTGTATGAGACACTGCCTCTTCCAGAATCTTCCTGGAACAGATTCAGTTTGAAGTGTTACAGAAACAACTTCTGTCCAAACAGCCAGAAATGACAGTGGATATGGAGAATTACATGAGCTTTGGCAGTCAGGTGATGCTGCAGCGAGTCTTATATGAGATTTGTATGCTAAATGATAGTATGTTTACAGTAGCTAGCATTTTTTACCATTATGGAAAAAATCTGGTGTGCCATTTTTGATCATTTTAACCAATGAAAAGAGAAGGTAACACATGATTTATGTCTGTAAACAAAACCATCCTGAAGAGGCATTGTCAGTTCTGCATGCCAGATTAACAAAAATCTTTGCTTTTAGCAGCAAATATCACTTAACAGCATTATCCAATTTAATCAATTCTAGTTATTCTCTGGCATTTATAATACATTTACTTTATATTGTACCTGAAATACCTTATTGCAGCTAATTATATCTTATTAAATTACATAATATAATAAGCATTGCATGCTTATTTTGAACAGTGACACAAATATTTCCTGTCACTGTGCTCCTGGAATATCCTTGTTCTCCATGTTTCGTGCAGCCCTTGCCATCAGCATTGGAGGCAGTTTCCAGACCTAGGAAGGGTCTCAGGAGCAAGGATTAAATTACCCCTGAGTTGCAGAAGGCAAAGCAAAATGTTCGTGACCTCTGGTCAGCATTGTATGGGTCCACGCAGCACTGGGACTTCATAGGGGACACACACTAAGACACAGATATCCAGATTTGATGTCAAAGGTCAAATAAACCATCTGTGTTGTTAAAGGATGAGCTTAAGCTTAAACAGAGTGGTTTTGCGAAATGTATCTTTAAAACCTTTAAGCAAGCAGAAATTGAGGGAGAATGATAGAAGTTGTTACAGAGATAGTGAACTGTCTCTCTAAATGAATTTCAGCCTGTGGGCTGCTCACAGGCTGCACGGGGTTGGCTGATTTCACATTTGCTGTTTCAAGTGGAGGACTGGTCCAGGGAAATTCCCTTCATGCCCTCTTCCTGACTTGGTTTTAAAATATCCAGAAAGACTTCATGATCTTGTATGAACAGGCTGATTTGTAACAGTGCAAAGTTCAGGCAGAAGATGTTTGTGCACTGCATAGGGGAGGCTGAGGTGAATAACAACAGTAGCCATGTAGGCACTTTAAGAAACCCTCTTGCTAGAGGGGTCACAGGTTGTCCCACAGAAACAAATGAGTGGAAATCTTTATAAGTTTATGGGGGAAGGCACCAGCCAAAGGTAGGCTCTCACAGCACTTCAGTACTATGAATGTGTTTATAAACAGCTAAAACATTAAATATTTCACATAGCTTGTCCTGTACTTCAGGCCTGCCCTCTGTGTTTGGGAACTGCGTGTAATGCATATGTGATACATCAAAACTGTGTTTTAAGCTTGGTGTTTGGTTGCTGCCTGGGAACTGTGTCCTACCCATGCTCACCGCATCTGTGTTTCTGTTCTTTTCCAGCATGGTGTAAAGCCACAAAGGGCCATTTTATATTGCTGTTAGTGAGGCTAGTTCAAGATTTTTTTGCTTGGCTCCCCTTTTGTTTCATTGCTGCTGACTGCTCCTAAACTTAATAGGGAACTGAGGACACTTGCAAGCCATTCTGATGAAAGGCAGCTATAAACAGCTCTGCCTATGGAGTGGTTAGAGGGTATTCCTTCTGAAAGCGCTCCTAGCGATGTGATGGTTGTTTCTGTTACTCTTCATGATTCCTGCAGAGAACATGTGCCCTAGCTGATCTGACCCAGCATCTTTGTTTTCCATGGATTGTCCAAGAAATAATGACTAATTGGTGATTGGTGCTTGTTCATTATTTCATTTCAGATGTTTTGAGGTTAAACATAATGCTGTGATTTGAAATTCATGCAGGAACCAGAAGCCTTGTTGCCATACAATCCTTCTGTTGGCTCCTTAGCTGCAAACAGGCTCTGCTGCCAACAGTTCCTACCAGATGAGCTTTCCCCAGTTTTGCTTTCAAGTGTAAATTGCATACTGGTCAGGTTGGGTGAAACATGCACTCCTTTCCTCTTTTCCTGTGTCCCAGTCTTTCAGCTTAAATCACTCCCTTGGCAGGAAGTCTGGACCACAGACTACTCCCTTGTTAGACTGCAGCACTGGAATTGTGAAAATTGCCGTATGACAGACAGTCATGAAAATGAATCCTACAGCACTAAAGCAAAGTCTCTCCACTTTTCTTGGCAGAGGATTGATTTCAGCTGTGCTTTGCTTAAAAGATACAGAATTTCTCAGAGCTGCCCGGGCTAGTTGTGATCAGTCCTGAAAGCAGTGTTTTTGTGCATGTTCTCCTGAGCCACAGGTACAGCTTTCTTCTGGACCTTCAGGGAGAGCTGACGTTGCCACTCTCTTCGTGCATCTCTGTCAGCTGACAGTGTGGCATTTTTATACGGAATGTTAACTTGTACAGAATAGGAAGTATATAGAGAATAATCTCTTCACATACCATAATAGTGAATCAGATTTGAGATATTAATTGATCAGAGCTCACTGCTGTGAAGTTCCTTAATTAAAAACAAATCTGCAGTGTTTATAAGATGTCTAAATGTGCTGTTATGGTTAGAAGAACACACAAGAGAGGGCTTTGTTAAAATGTAAGCACTCAGTGACTTATTACTGCAGTGGGCTGTCTGAATGCACTCATCTGATGACACCATGCTCAACAGTCAAGTGAATATAACTGTAGCAAAAGGCTATTAATCTCAGATTCGGCATTCAGGCTCTCAGCTTTCCAGTTAAACAGTTTATTGAATCCAGATCCTTTCTTAACTCTTGCCCTTTGTTTTTTTTGTCCTTCTATTTTTTCTTTTTTTCCCTTTCTTCATTTCTGTGAGCTTTTTTCCTTGAACATTTTAGGGTATTTCTTTCCAGTGATGCCAACTCCTAACTTACTGTTCTGAATGTCACTGTCCAATCTTCATTTGCTGAGAGGGTCATGTTTGTAAATGAGATCTTCAGCACTGTCTTTTTCTTTAAGTAGAAATGGCTCCATCAGAGCAGTAGGGAAGGTTTTGGGAATTGAAGGAAAAATAGTTCCCCCAAAGGTTAAATAAAACACCTTATTTAGGTCAGAATACAAGTTTAAACTAGCTTTATCACTTACCTGCAGCCATGCAGTATAGAGGAGCTGTTGTAGGAGGTTCATAGGTTTAGGCAGGGCAGAAGAGATTTTTTGAGAGGTCATTGCAAGATGGCACTGAACTCCAAAACCTTGTCTATTTTTGGGTGCCCCAAATGATAGGGGTTAGACTTTCTCTGGTACCCCTGTCAGGGGTAGTTACTGAGGTGAGCAGCTCTTTCAAAGCTAGAGTTCCTGAGCAATGGCAACACAGCAGATATATAGCTTAAGTGGAGGAGTAGGGATAGCTGTGGATTGAACAGTTTGATCACTGGTTTTTTTTTTGCCAACTACCTTAAATCTCACCACAATAAGCAACTCTGCATCGGAGTGTCTTTAGAGTGAACTGTGGAAAGTTTGGATGGATTTCAGAAGGAATATAAGCTCAGCTTTCTATTCAGAATTTGCCTGCTGAAATTTGTAATTGAGTCATCTCTGGCAAAGATTTAGCGCTCATGGGCATAACAGAGTGTTAATGTTATGCCCACAAATTTTATTTTAGTTGGGATTTTGAAGAATTTACTACGGGCATTGTAACAGGAAATGTGAACCAGCCACCTGGAAGGTAGACTGATGGGAGCCTCCATATTTTAGTACAGGCTAGAGAGTGTATCCTCAGCTTTGGGACTCGGGGGATTTGGTTAATCATAGAATCGTATCATAGAATGGTTTGGGTCAGAAAGGACCTTAAAACTGATCCAGTTCCAATCCCCTGCCATGGGCAGGGACACCTTCCACTGGGCCAGGTTGTTCAAAGCCCAATCCAACCAGGCCTTGTACACTGCCAGGGATGGGCGGCCACAGCTTCTTGGGCAGCCTGTTCCTGTGCCTCAACACCTTCATATTAAAGTATTTCTTCCTAATGTCTATTCTAAATCTACCTTCTGTCAGTTAATAAGTCATTTGATTTTATAAAGTTATCCATTGTACGTTTTGCTGATTTGAACTAATGAATGAACAAAGGCATGCTACAATCGAGACTTCTCAGTTCTGGAAACTGAGTTGATGTGAATTATTGATGAAATCATCCCCAGAGCTAAAATCTTGCACGTAAAGTATGCAGGTGGTCTTAAAAGGAGACAGTGGTTTCTGAGCAGTATTTTGCTGAGAATACTTCTACAGTGAAGCAAACCAGGGCTAAATACGTGTTGAGGTGGAGCTGTGTTACAGGCAGGCCAAGCTTGATGAGGAGAGAAGGATGCAGCAGCCCAAAGCAGCGGCATTTTCAGGGATCCAGTATCCGCCACTGAACACCAGAGGGCACAAACTCTCCAACAGTCGCCTCCTCTCCAGGCTCTGTGAATGCCAACATTTAAACAAGTCCCGCTGAAAGCAGGCTTAGAAAAGGAAACACAGAACTTCACTGGACAAGTGAAGTCAATGCACTCTCAGCTTCAGAGCCCAGGTGAAAGTCTGGCATGTACAGGATGTGTATGGCCATATTATTATTGAATCATGGAATGGTTTGGATTGGAAGGGACCTTAAAGATCATGTAGTTCCAACACCCCTGTCATGGGCAGGGACACCTTCCACTAGACCAGGTTGCTCAAAGCCCCTTCCTACCTGGTCTTGAACACAGCCAGGGATGGGGCAGCCACAGCTTCTCTGGACAAATTATGTGAACTTGTGTCAAGGGTTGTTATGTGATGTATACATATATGGGTTTATTTTTAAATGCAAGGAGTAGTGTTCACCACCACAAGTTTACAACAGTTGCTTTGTGTGTGAATGAAAACATACATGGATTAAGCAGGTCAATCAGAATGAGCAACAATCAAAGTGACTTTATATAAATGCATTCCTGTAGGTTGTGCTTTGTAGAAAGATAATTTTAGAAACAAGACAGGACAAATTGGAACCATTCACCTGCTGCCTGGTTCTTTTTCTGTCAGATTGGGTACTTCTGTTGTCAGGACACAGTTGCACAGGGTCACAGGGAACATGATTGGTACTAAATCTAAAGACTTTTCTAAGCTACATGTGAAATTACTGCTATGTTAGCCTCTCATAGCTAAGAGTACAAGTAAGAGTGTGGAATTAGATGTATGTGAATTTTCAACATATTTTTAAAGCAAATTAGTAGCCAGACTGTGGTCTTAGAGCCACTTGGGCCTCAGAGTGAGTGTTATCTGTCCCTTTGTCACGCTTCTGCTGTAGGAAAGTATAATACTCCTTTTTTGAGTTGTATGAGGCTGTCAGCCTTACAATGTTAGAATTAAATCTAGAAGAAGTAGGTTTAAGAGCTGACTGCAATTTATCATGTGATACAATCTCAGTGTATTTTATTATAAATTTGAGTCTAAAACAGGTGAATAAAGCTGTAATCATCCTGTCAGCACATGTAACTACTTTCAAAATTAGACAGTGATCAGTCTAACTTGAATAACATTTGGTTATACTTTCAGTAATGCCATTAACTTTCTAATCACTAGCAAGTGAGGCTGGTTCAGCTGTCCCAAAGTGCGTGTATGATCTGGGAGACCCAGATTTAGTCCCTAGGTGTGCCACTGGCCAGCTTTTGGTGCTTCAGGTCTAAAAGCCAACAGAGAGGATTAGCTCTCTCAGGAACTTGGGCTGAGTTCTGGATACCTACACATGTCCTTAAAGTATTTGAGGGTTCTTATCCTTAGTCTGGCTCTCTCAAGAAGAGGTGAAACCCATCTGAGCAAGCTCATTTGGGCGGGAGGGACATCCTTTGCTAGCTTTTTGTGTGGTATCTGCTGGGTATGTTTAGAGTTCATGCTAATGTGGAAAACCTGAACTGTTCTGGCAACATGAGAAGCTTTTCATTGGGCATTTAGCAAGGCTGCTGTGTACAGCTGTGTCCTCCTGCATGAGAGAGTGCCTTTGCTTATATCATCCATAGCTGGTTTTGCTGGAGTTGATTATTTCCTTTTTCTTCCTGGCCAACAATTGTGTTTAGGAATGCTATAGGCCAGAGGTTGCGTGCCAGCCTCTGGAAAAGATGTGATTAGCTCAGTGTATCATGGCAGGCTGGAAACTGGAAACAGAGCTGTCAGTGGCTGCCCACCTTTCAGCTGGTGTGACAAAAGGTGAATTTTCTTCTAGGGCAGGTGTTGGCCATAGCGGAAGTGCTTTGGACTTGTGCTCTTGGTCTTACTTTTTTTGCCCAGGGCAGCCTAAATTAGCAGCTGGGGAACAATATTCCAGTTTGGTGAAACTCCTGCTCTCCCTGAAGGATGTGATGATGTAGTAGTGGTGGCTTGCAGGGCTGCATGCCAGTGCTGTGCTAAGCAGGGAGGCAGCTGAGACTCCTGCCTGGCAGTGTTAGATCAGCAGGTGAAAACCTTTCACTCAAGGGGACACAGTGTTGTCCCTGTGGAGAACAGATGTGTCCTTGCCAGCTGACTCTGAACCAGAATTGTCAGTTCCAGATGAGGAACCCAGGTGGCAGGAGTGGTAGGTGCATGCTGCAAGTGACAAAACAGTCAGAAATTCCATCCGGACTCCCCTGGTGTTAGCACCCTCCTTTTGCGATATACTTCCCTTGGGGAGTCTGAGCTCCATCACACCCATCACTGCTGAGGCTTTCTCTGGTCCCGTTGTGCTCCCAGTCCAGTCTTTCTAATTTTGTAGCAATGCTGTCTGTAAATCCTGGTGATTAGCCAAGTGTTTGAGCTCTTTTTGAAGATGTGCCTCAGAAGGATGATTTGGACAGTGCAGGTAGGGACTGAAGCATGTTAGTACAGCTGCAAAGAGTTATTTGCTCTATGCCTACGCAAATAGCAGGAGAAATAATTCCTCACTTCCATACGACCTAACTCCAGGTATACACCTGTTCATTTATAGAACATAAACAGACTCTGCAGCAGAATGGAAAATCTACAAAGGAGCACAAAAGTACCTGTTCTCTTTCTGAGACCGCAAAGGCACCCAGGAGAGTGTAGCATTTGCGCAAGCTGAAGAAGTAAATTTGGAGTGTGTTACTAGACGTTTTGCAGGCGTACTTTAAAAAAGAAAAAAAAGCCCTCACTTAGAAACAGTTGTCTTTGATCTCTGCAGCTTTCTAAGTAGTGCCTCTTTGCTTTCAAAGCAGCTAAGATTCATCGTGCATCAGATGGTTAAAACGTCTTGTGTGACATCCGGAAAGTGACTGTGAGAGGTGTCTTTCCCTGAATTCAGTGGTTCTTTTATAAGTATATTTATCAAGAAGGTAATGGACAGAGAGATGCATTTAACACTGATGTTATTCATCAGCAATACATCTCTGAATTTTAATGAGTTCTTCCTAAGCTCTAAAGCGCCTCCTGTTTTGTTCCCATCAAGTGCCCTGCCCTTTGTATTCCAGCTCGCCACAGCCATCAAGGACTTCTTCTTGCTGGCCCAAGCTCCTGGGAAGGTACTCACTTGACTCTGTGGGCTTATGGAGCTGCATCAGGTTAGGATAGTGACACCAAGTTTGTAAATGTCCTGTTTATGCTTTCAATGCCACTCCTTCTAAGCACTTTAAAAGTCAAATGCCTGCCATTTCATACTTGTTGGTTTAAGAAAACCCACAAGAGATTCCTATTTCATGCGGTGTTCCAGAACTGAGCTGTCCCCAGCTCTCTGACCTTCTTCCTTGTTGGCTGGTAGCCACTATTTGTCCAGCTAAAGCAGTGACTAGAAAATACTTGGGGCAGGCACTTGATTCCTCTTGTATATGCTTCATTGTTGTATGTTAGGAATAGCAATGGTTTTGCTCTAAGCAATAGTATTGCCATTTCTCAATAAGCATTTACTGAAAGAAAGGACTTGCAGGTAGTGTCTATCAAAATTAGATGTTGGTTTTCTGTAATGTGCCTGTTATCTAGGAGAAGATCAACTAAACTTCTGCAGCCTTTTTAAATAAAGACCTAATCCACTCTAAGATATATAATACTCTTATTTTAGTGTACTTCATTTTAAATGCAGCTGCATTCATAATGATGCTTCTAGGCTTGCCTGGAGATCAAAGTTTTGGTTACTCTGTAAAAGCAGAGAGTATTCTGGTGGGGGGAATTTAACAATATTTTGCTCTCTGGTTTTTGGTTTCTTGCCAAAGAACAGTGCCGCTAGGGCACTCACTGCTGTTTATATGATTTTCATTGACTTCAGCAGGCACTGAATCAGGCCTTACAAGCACAATTTCCTCATTGTTAGTAGCTGTTCATTGCTTAGCATTACTTGAGCCACAATTCAGCTGGCCATCTGTGATCTGGGACTTCTCAGAGGGCAATAAAATTGTTAGCTGTTCCATTTTGGCAAGAGAATATTGTAACTTATCTTATGGTTGTATTTGTACAAGGAGTAATGATGTTTTTACCCAATAGCTATTGCTTGTCACTTGCTTGTCTGTGTTTGTAACTCACAAGTGTTAAATAATAAATACAGTAACAGAACCAGTGCTTCATACATTCAAAGGCATGTTTTTTCACCAGGAGTCTGGGAAATTAAGTTTGCTAGCAGGAGCAGACCACAGTATCAGTATACATCCTTGTTCATTGATTGGTCAGTCCACAGAACACATAGTAAAAGTTTACAAAATGACAAAAATAGGTCCCTGTCCTGGAGAGCTTAGACAGTGATTTATAACACCAAATCATGGCTGAGAGTTTTGGATGCAGCTAGATTGAAACTTATGAGGGAAGAAGTGAATGTATGTTACATTAAGTGTTGAAAGCAGCCATTTACAGGTAAAGGTATTATCCTATAATAACTCTTTCCCAAAAGGCAGCAGCTGTGGAAGTGGTCTGTACCAGTAAATCAGCACTTCAGCTAAACTGTTGAGTTTATCCTGTAAGGTTAGATTCCTTCCAAGATGCAGCTGTACCTACATTCTTCTTCCAGGAACCATTTGCAAATTCCTGATGACAAGTATTTCTCTCAAAATTGAACCCCTCTTTTTAAGAAGGCTTAAAGGGATGTAGTGAGGGTCAGAAAGAAGAAATGAAGGATTGCTTATGTGAGTGTGCCCATTTCAAGGAAAGATTTTATTAGCCCAAGATTGTAAGTGATATATATGGAGAGCTTGCTAGAAGGGAAATTATCTTTTTTGGTTTAGAAATATTTTACCTGTATTTATAATAATTCCTGGGGTTATGAGCTGCTTCTCATTTTGCTCATGTGGTAAAGGAAGTGACAGCAGCCCCGAGCTTGTCTCCTGGTGAGTAGTGTTCTGTGCTTTATGTACTTTCAGTCATGTTCTTGGTGGGTACTGGGGTTGCAAATCTCTGGCATTGAACAGGTAAAATACCCTCAGCTTTCTCTGGTTTCTGAATTGAGCTTTTACTTTCAGGTTTTCATCTAAAACTAGGGAAATTGATTTCACTGTTGCTGGTGAAGCTTGACTGCTTATTTGTGTGACCAAGAACTACAGAAATAAGGTTTGGGGAAGGCAGTGGGATTTCCCTGACTTCCTGAAAATGGGATTTCCCTGACTTCCTGAAAACAGGATTTCATTGTGCCAAATTTGCCATATCTGTTTCTGCATAGAGCATTATTGCTTGGTGATAAGAAAAAATACAGTATTTCATAAAAGATTCCGAGACCATGGGAACTTCCTGAGTTTCAGGCACATTTCAGAAAGAGTTTTCTGGATGCCAAAATAAATGTCTGACTTCACTATGCCCTGGGAGGAGAGCTTGCTGAGCTCTCCCGCAGGGGGAGGGAGGGTCTTTGCTCTGTGCTAGGATCTTTGTTGACTCTCAGAGTCCATCCGCAGAGTTTTGGAGTGAGATGATATGCAGGACTGTACCTTGCTTTGGGAACTGCCAAGAGAAGCACAAAGCTTCCATCCTATAAACAAAATGTGAGACACAAGTTCTGTCTTCTCAGCCAGCTCAACAGCTCAGAGAACGTTCCCTCCGTCAGGTGACAGGGAGGGCGTGAGGAATACTCATGCATCCTCCAAAGTGTGTATTAAAAGGGTTTAAAATAATGAAATAACAGTCCCTGTACTCAGGCTTTGTTTGCCAAATCATGAAGTCTATGTAGCAAGTAAGCCTTATGAAAATGTAATAAATCTTCTACGTATTTAGCAGATGTCAGTGGATTTATCCACTATAGGAAGTTATATATCAAACTGTACAATTTAGTGCCTGTTTTGTGTACTCTGTGAATCCCAGACATGTTTAATATTTCTCCCTCTGAGATTTAACAGCTTATAAATAATGTTTAATAAACAACCTTTAAGCAAGTGTATTCAGGCATATGATGTCTGCTCAGATCTCATATTTTAAGAACACTTACAAATATATAAATACTGGAGATGACTGGTTAAAGCTTGGAATATGTCGTTAATTTACATGCATTCGCTCTCTCTTCCAGCAGCACCATTTTCAGTGTCCTGGTTAAGGATACATTACTTTTGTTACGAGCTGTTGCTTTGAAGGCGGGCAATTTTGTGGTTCTGGTTTGAAGAGAACTTAAACCTGGCCCATGAAATTCTTGCCTAAGAGCCATTCACCCCTCCTCCTTAATGCGTTCAGAGAAATAGTTTATCCTTCAAGTTGTCATGGTGGAAAAACAATGCCTCAGTGCTTTAATTCCTCTGATTTTTAGGCCTATAAGCACAGTGCTTCAAAATGCAAGATTGTGAGATATGCACTAGGATCTTTGGCTATTTTTCTACTATAATAATAATAATATTAATAATAATAATGCTCCTTTATCTCCTCCAGTGCTTGAGTTCTATTTTGATTAGAAACTTCAAGGCATGCAGAAACTCTTACTTCCTGAAAAGTCAGGATAAAATTTTTGATGATGGCAAATGGTCAGAACCAAACAAAGAAGAAATAAAAACCCAGAGGACAAATTATGTGGTCGGGGAAAATGGGAAAACTGATTAGCAGGTATTTAAAAAAAAAAAAACAGTCAAACAAAAAATAAAACTCAAAAAAAATCTGGGGGAAAAAAAACCCAAAACCTAACAACAACCCAAACCCAGAAAAAAACCCCAAATGGAAAAACCCAAATAAAACCCACACAAGCAATCAACCAAGGATGTGAAAATTGCAACTTGCTGTGATCATCAGACTGCTGATGTGCTTTGTACTCTTAGAGTGTCCAGTATCAGCAGCTGTACTCTGATTTACCCAAATTACCGTGATGAGACTTAACTGAAGAGGTCCATAGGCTTGAAAGGCTAGTTGTGATAAGGCACAAGGAGTTAAAAAGCCAGCCGTGCTCTCCTCTGGGCTTTTTGGTTTGGGTTCCTACCCCCTCAGTATGTTTTCTACTCTTCCATAATTTTAAATGTTTCCTGGAACAGAGCTCTCAGCATTGACTTTGAGAGATTTATTTTTTTGGGTGCTCAGCAGCTGTTAACATATGTCTTTGTGTAGCCTGCTCAGAAGAAGTGTAGATGAAGAAGGGGTTGATTGACAACCAAAACTCGAGCTACTTGAGATACTAACACCAGCTTCAGTGAGTGTTAGACTGTGATTTCTTCATTGCAGTCATGTCTGGGGATTTTGCTGTTGCTCACCTCAGAATACAGATGTCTTCTTCAATGTCATTTTAATGTGCACCATAGGACATTTGGAGTATCTGTTGCTTATCATTTGTGTTTCTTAATGTACAATGTTTTTTCTGTGATCACATGGAAAGGGTTTTGTTAGCATTTTGATTAGATTATTTACAGTAAGAATCCATAATTCAGAGACAGGTATACAGCTCACATACAGTAGCTCCCAAAAGCACAAATTTATGATCTCTTTTGTAATGGAACATATGTGTATCTCTTATTGCTAATCAAGTTGTTAATGGATGTCTAAACTTTAGTGCCCAGAGGGTATCAAGGCAGTCATACTTTACCATTAATGAGCAGAAAACATAAAGGCAAAATGTCTGTTACATGTTTGAAACTGCACTGTAGTTGCTCAGGAAAATGAAAACTGTTCTCAGTTTCATTTTGTATTACCCACTGCCTGCTTTGTACAGAGCTGCATAGGTGATTAGATAGGGAGTGCAGATTTTTCTAGCCCCTAAACTGCCTGTTCCTTGAGGAGAAAATTGAAGGTAATAATTCCTGGTGGATCCCAGCTGGCAAAAAGTCCTTTGCCCAGACATAGCAGCTAAGTGTTACTAAATGCTGTACTTTGTCTCTTTTGGTTGAAAACCCCAGAGGAGCTTTCTCAGGCTAGTTCTCCAGAGATGCATGAAGTGAGCAGCACTCTAAAACAGTTTGCATTTGGATTTGAGAGCACTTTATTGTCAAGTGCAAACATCAACACCAGCACAAGTGAAATGGGTTCCTAAGCTTTCACCTAAGGTGAATGGGTAAAGACCCCACTATTTGTTGTTCTGCTGGCTTTGTTTGTTCAAGGTGAGGTGACATTACCCGAGGGACACAGGCCCTTTGAGTCCATCTTCAGTTCAGAACTTCAGTAAACAGACTAGGTGCATGAGATACGATGTTCCCACATCCAGTGTTGCTGGAGTGAAATCTGGGATTTCCTGGACTAGTTGTCAGATTGAAAAAAAAAAACGGCACAGTGAGGATTCTGAATATTTTGTATGAGCGGGAAAAGTTCAGTTTTCAACCTATTTAGTATTTTTAGCTTCTTTTCCTCTTCTTAAATTTGAGTCAGTTAAAAAATTCTGTGTTATAGCAAAACATTGCCATGTGTAATAATGTGGAAATGAAACATTTCAGGATTTCTGAAATAAAATCGGTTACAAAATGTTCAAATACATTACGTTGGTTAAAACATTTTTCCTATTACTTCTGGCCAAACATTTTCACTAGATATGACCTGAAATGGGAATAGTTCTGTATTTGCACCACTCCCTCCTTTCCTCTGAAATTGTCAGTTTTGGCTAATTTTAGCTGTATGGAAGGAAAAATAAAGTCTGGCTTTACTCTCTGCTTACTTTTGTAAACTTTGTCTTCACTGCTAAATAAGGATGAGTTTTACAGGTTTCTCAGTGGTGTCTTCCACGTCTCAGGTCTTTAGAGGTCAAGGAGCAGTATGTAGATGGGGGAAACCAAAAGTAGTTTAGAGGAGAAAAAGTCGCTGTAGACTACTTATGTGGGTTTTATGCTTATTGTGAAAGGGCTGAAGTATTTCACCCCAGTCCTGACTGTGTTCAGGCGTTATCACTGAGTTACCGCAGCTGGAAGAGTTACTGCACATTAGCTGGCCTGCGGAAAGTATTCAGCTGATCTGGTAGCTTGGGGCAAGCCCAAGCTGAGACAAATTTGTCTAAGTGCCTTTCGCTGAGGTTTGTGCTGATGGTTTTACCTCCTGTTTGTGGCAAGCATGCTCAGCTGACATCACTGCGTCCTAGTAATCTGAGAGAAGGATCTTCCTATCGGTGAAACATGCCGTGGCCCTTAGGGACGATGTAAATAAAGGCCACCATGACAACTGGTTGGCAAGTTTTGAAATGAACACAAAGGGCGTGTTTTTCACATGTGCATTTTTCATCCCATAGATCAGCCCACCCTAAGTACAAATCAAGCCCCACTGTAGCAGCAGTGAGCAGTGCAGATCAAGAAAAGGGAGTTGAAAGAAATGTGATCTTGCAGCGTCAAGGATAGAAGCAGTGTCTTCAGGCAGTGATTGTGTTTCTTCTGAGTGTTCGTAACCTGTCTTGCTCGCTACAGGTCCTAGCTTGAGCCCTAGCAGCTGTAGAAGGCAAAGGGCTGTACATGAGGCATCTTGATCAGCTCCCAGCTGGCTGCTGGTCTTCGCCCCATCCCCCTCCGTATTACCAGGGTTACCGCCTGGCTTGGATTTGCTCAGCATTACGTCTGCAAGCGTCACCTCTGCAACTGTAATACAGATAAGAATTTACCAACAATGTTGAGAGACATTCCTTGGCCTGAAGTGCTCGGAGGCATGTGACAGCAGGATCCAGGGTTGTGCTACCAGCGAGACAAACAAACATAGTCACGTCCAAGTGGTTGTGTTGCCTTGTCAGACCTGGCAAACCGATGGTATCGTTCAAATAGTCCCTCCTTCTGCACTCTTCAGAGAGCTTCTGGCTGGAAAGTGTTTTATGTAAATACTTTCTAAATGCTTCTCTGCTCTCTGCTGATGTTGTCCTTCACAGATGCAAGGGAAAGAGGAAGCTGGTGTCCCAGAAAGGAAGGCCAAGGACGAATTGGGAGCTACCAGATCAAACTGAAAAACCCCCTAAAACTAGGCTTAACTTTAGATTTGCTAAATTTTCCCTAGCAAATGTGTTTTATAATTGGTACATCCTTAGCCGGAGGGCTGTCTGATGGCTGCCATTTCAGCGAGCCACTTCTGGCCATGGACCAGGTTTCATGCACATGGACATAAGCTTAAGAGAGCAGCCCTGCCTCTGCTGTTATCAGGATCTTTTCAAAGACTTTCTGCTAGCTGACATAATTTTCTCCTGCTTTGTATCGGCTGGGAGAAGAAAAGGAACTGAAGAAGGTAAAAAGATGTTCCCCCTGTCATACTGACAAAGGAATTATGAAGGATAGCCTGAATGGAGTGTCAGCTCTGGCACACTCCTTCCTCACTGGAGTGGGTGAACAAGGGAAACATGGGCAGCAGGGGAGTGGAGACTGTATCCACAATGGTTCTAATTCATGCTCAGATACTTATTCATCTGAATGCAGGTAGAAGAGGAGCTAGCTGAGAAAAATCTGAAAACAGAAATAGGATTGGCATCATGGTGTTGCTAGCAGCCTGCTGCTGGGGCTCTGTATCTCCTTTGTGGCTAAGGGAACCCATGGGAGTCCTTGTATCCAAATGTGGTGAGCTCCAGGGACTCCTTTTATGCTGGGCTGTGAGGCCTTTATCTGGTTTTGTGTAGGATTGTTTGGTTTTTGTTTTTGTTCTTCTGGCAGGTGATGCCATTCTTAAAATAATTCAAATAGATGGCTACGATATGTTTGAGTGTATTACTGTAACTAAGACTAGCAGTGTTGTCTAGAGAGTTAAATAAGGAATCGGGAGCTCCTCTGTCCTATCCCTGCTCTGTAGTGTGATTCATGTTGCAAGCAGGGTCTGCTCACTCAGACCAACATTTCCAGACTCTGATGCCTAAAGACAGGTACTTGGACTTGTATTTAGGCTTTCACATTAATGTTGTTTACTTTGCAGAGTTGCAGCTCTCTGAAGGGCGGGGTTTTACGTGCATTTGGGCTCTCTGGAGAAGGAACCAAGCTTTAGGCACCCAAGCAGAGAATAACAACTTTACTGTTTGGCGGGCACAGTTCACTTGTGTGAAACTAGCTATTAATACTTTAAGTATTTATCACAGTAGAAGAGTGAGGCTGAGCTGCTGAACTTATCAGTGGGCCAGCAATTGGAAATAACAAAGCTTTTGGTGCATACATACTTGTTGACAGAGCTCACAGGGCAGAGAGCATACATTTATGATGGGGAAATAGAGAGGAATGAAAGCAGAAAAAACATAATTTTTACTTACCTCACTTAATTGTATGTTTAAATCTTGGCCTTAATAAGAGTCTTAATCTTGTTCAATAAATAAAGCTGTTTCCTTCTTCTTTTTCTCATGCAAAATAATGGTTAGGCAAGTGTGATTTATAAGGGAGAGAAAGCCTCCAACAGGCCTTGTTTAATTTTGAGGTGATCCTGCAGAGTGGTTTTACAGTGTCACTTGAACCCCATGGTTAAGCAGACTTTAGGTAATTCTGTAGGCAGGTCTATTTTCCATAATGCATTGACTCAGCCTGGAACTAAAAAAACCCCGAACCTTGCTGTATCTATTGCTGGCAAAAATAACAGAGCCTGTTTAAAGCCTCGGGCATTTTACCTATGTCAAGTGATGTTTAAAGGGCCAGGTACATAAAGAAAATGGAGATTTGCTTGGCAAGTTATCCCAAATAATAGCTACTTCTTGGTATAAGGCATTTGCAAGAGAAAATGTATGCTCTGCAGTAAGTGCAGAATTCGGAGCAAGATGTGAATTTTGTTTGGCTTCAGGACAGAGCTTTGGAGGAAGCAAGCGACGAGGGAAGTGCAGAACTGAGGAACATAAAGCCCTATGTGGAGGGAAAAGAAATGAGCCTTGTTATGAGAGGACAGGGCAGGCTGATAAATGTGGGTACAGCTTGGGAAATACAAGGTGGGGAGTCATGGGAGAGAGAAAAGGAGCTGGTGGAGGGTGCAGGAGGTGTTTATCAAGGAGCAGAATTTGGTGCTCAGTTTGGTGAAGCTGCTGGGAAGGGGAGGAGGGAAGTCAGAGATGGCAGTGAGGTACGGAGGAAGCCCAGCTGGAAACAAAATGAAAACTTTTCCTCAAGACAGTGCCAGATGTTTCTGGCAGTCTTGCTGGTTCGTGAGTGTTGGAGTTCATGACACTAGCTGCAGTGTCTATATTATTCCTTGCATGCAGCTTTGAGGAGGAAAAAGCTGCCAGTCTGAATGACTGACTGTTTATCCTAGGCTAGTTGTAGGAGACTGAAAATGGGGGAGTTTTTACTACCTTTTGCCACATCAGCCATGGAAAGGATCCATCAGGATGGAAAAGCTGCAGAAAGAAGACTATCTTGAAAAAAACTAATTTTTGACTCAGAGATGCAAAAGGCACAGACTGTATCTGTGCAGTAGTTAAAACCAAAAGGGAACTACAGGCATGTTTTTACTTACAATTCAGTCGCTTCTCACTGTGGGCAGGTTGACTAAATGTTGGATAGCTGCATTTCCAACAAGGAGGGAGCTGACACTGTATCTGTTGTACCATCTGTTTACCAGTTACCAGTGTACTAGGGAGAAGCTTCAGCAAGGAGTGGGAAAGCTTCCAGCGTTCACAGTTGTGTTTAACTGCTTGAATGCCAGCAATGTGAAGTCAATGTATTGACAGGGCTCCGGTGTTCACGGCTAAAACTACAGCGTGTAGCATCTCCTTTTCAACTAGCACTTCTCTGGTCGGATGCTTATCCTTGCACACTGCTGGTGGAGGAAACCTGGCTCCTCCTAGCCAGGCTGCAGCCAGGGAACTGTTTCCTTACCTTTTAAACTCTCCTGTGCACAGGGAGGAGGAAAAGCTCCATGTCAAGCATGTTAACAATGATACCAGAATAAAAGATGGAGAGGAAAGTTATTTTCCTACGGCTGTGGGTTTTTTTTCCCTGTCCTGACAAAACTGTGGTCTGCAGGGTGCCGTGCTGTTGTAGCAGAGCTGTTGTAGCAGTGCTGAAAAGTCAGTTTGTTAATGCACTACTGGTGTGAAATTACCAAATATGTGGAAACTAAAAGCTCAGAAGAAACTATTGGCAGCAGTTCAGCTGATCATCCTGTTTCCCCTGGTTTGCAGTTTCACTTTCAGATTGTGACAAGCAAAAAAGTTCCCAGTAAGCTCCTGAAATCTGATTTGGACATCTGCTTTGGTTTCCCTTCTCTTCTTTTTCCACTCCAAAGCTGATAAAACCTGGTGGCTGCAAACAGGCTTGAGTGAAAGCTGCAGGCCCTCTCTAGCCCTGAAGATTAGAGGTTTCTGTTTCAAAGCTTCAGTGCAGAAGCAGGTACAGAGCGTGAATTTTCCATGTAAAAAATGTGACTCCGTAGGAGGAATAGCACAATTAGCTTCAGGCTGAGAAGGATTTTGAGCCCAGGAAGATGGCACTGACTACCTTTGCTTTCTGAATACTTGATTTCCTTATTAAGTCACTGCAGCTCAATTATTTTTGCCTCCGTCTCTGAGTGTCAAAACTTGGGCAAACCATCACAGATAAACTTGTAGGAAACAGTTTTGATCTCTTGCAGAAGTTTTTAGGTATGGGAAATCCTTATCAGTTTCAGCTGCAGTTAGTTTTGCTGTCTGAATGGCATGTTTGTCAGGTGTGAGGCTATGTGCCTTTCACTTCCCTTTAGCCTAAACTTCCTTAATATTCATCTACCTGGGGCTATAGGTATGGGTCCATCCTTCAGATCTTGGTCCCTAAGGTCCAGCTAATTTCAGACGCCTGCAGTTATTCCTCTTATGTATAGTGGGACCTGAAGTGAAGAGGACCCATCTGTCCTGCAGTATCTGTGGGGCAGACATGAGCTTGTTATGCTTGAAAGTTGCATAGTAGCAGTCAATGAGTCACTGAGCCCCAGTTAATAGAGATGCCTGAGAAGGAAGGGTGTACGGGTTTTTGCTCGATGTTAGAATAAGTGAGCCAAGCATCTTATAGTAAGCTCAGGCCTGGGCAGAGTGAAGCAATGTCTGTCTGCAGAATAAATTGAACTTCAAGTGATGGCTGCATGGTATAATGGTATAATTTATTTTAATACTTGAAATGATGCACTGAGACAGGACATTTTGAGACAAAAAGCGTATGTGGATAGCTCCTCCTAATGCTCTGCCATGCAGTGAAGATAACTGAAGCAGGCTTACATGCCCTGTCATTTTGTTTCGTTTTCTTGAGCAGCTGTAACTTCTGTCCTGCCTGAGAAAGACCCTTTTAAAATCACTGGAGCCCTTGGATCTCTGACGCACAGGGTTGTCTTCCAGCGCTGTCTTAACAACTTTCAAGTGCTTGCAAAGAAGAGTGTTTTTTCATGCCTGTTTTCTTGCTTGTATCTCCTGAAAGTGCTAGTAAACTAGTATCTATGAAGTGAACATCCCCAGGACAAGGTTTTTATGCTTGCTTGTTGGTGCAAACCCCACTCATCTTCAAGACGAGCATTAGACAAAGCACTGCATTCACACAGGAGAGATCCTCTTCCTTCCTGATAGTCCCCTGAGAAAGCGTATCATTTATTGGGCTTTGAGGTCCTTCCCTAGAAACAGCAGCTCAGAGTTTATGGTGCTTCTTTCTCCTGCTCCCAAGGTGCACCATTTTGATGGCCATGCTGTGCTCTGCTATGGACTTTGCATAGCCAGTCCCTCTGTACCAGTCAGCAAGATGGCCTGCTTTTGCCTTGCACAAAAAAGAAATAATAGAAAAACAAAAGAAAAACCTGACTGCAGTCCTTATTGAGAGCTGGTTTGCTCTGCACTACACACCAGTTCCGCAGGGCGTGTAGGCTTTGAATGCATCTCTCATCAGCTTAATCCGTTTTCTCCCTCAAAGAGCACCTGAGTATCTGGGCTTTGAGATGAAGGCCTTTGCTCCTGCCAGCCTGGAAAGCCTGCAGCCTTTGTTGCAGTCTCTTGGCTGTCATTCCTAGCCGACCCTGCAGTGACCGAGGATTATGTGTGTGAAGAGATGTATAATTGCTCCAGTGCTGGAATTGCCACATCACACCCCTCACGGCCCAGCCGCTGGATCACACAATTGGAGAACCCAGCCAGTGGAAGAGCAGATCATAGCTGTAGGTGTGAGAAAACCCCTCTTGTTTGGTTAAGGCCAGTTGCACGTGGCTTGCTGGTTGGTGTATGTGTCATGGAGGAGGGTGGTGGTCTTCTCTGATGTGCTTCTAAACCTAGTCTTAAGTTTGATTATAAGAAAGAACTGAAGCAGTAACTCGGCTGCCCTCTCTGTCTGCTTTGAGCTGACTGGCAGTCTGTGCCCATGCAGAGTTGCCATGGTAGATTGGTTAAGGTGTATGTGTTCATGCCATTTGGTGTTTTGTGCATTGGTGGAGTGGCAGAAATAGTGTTTAGGGTCCGTTCTCCATAGCTGGCTGCCTCTGCTCTGTCTGATCTTGCTTACACGTGTGTACCTAAATGAGACTTGACCCATCAACAGAGCCCCCTTCTGCTGCCAGGCACTTGTCTTCTCCGTTCCCCATTCCCACGGCTGCAGGCCACCCTGGTGTAAGAGTGGTCTTCAAGTGCAGTGTGCCCTGCAGTAACAGGAGGGCTGCCCAGCATCGAGGACCTCGTGTACTTGCACTGCTGCCCCGATGTGTTCTCTTCCA
>JAOEHY010010942.1:0-15026 GCA_025447955.1 Psilopsiagon aurifrons | reverse complement strand
CTGCCCATGGCAGGGGGGTTGGAACTGGATGATCTTAAGGTCCTTTCCAACCCTAACTATTCTATGATTCTGTGATTTCATGTTAATATGTATTTTCACATAAGCAGAATATTTGAGGCAATTGATAATTTTTAATAATCAGACCGATGAAAGCTACTAAGTGAGATTGTCCTAAATGCTTTGTGGAACCATTAAAGATGGCATTTTGAGGAAAAGATTTTAACATGTCTACAGCATACATTTTTATAGAAAGCTTTGCTTTTTTCCTAATGCAGTTGTTAAACCCTTTTTTGATGCTCGGGAACAATAATATTACTGTGAGTGTTCACTACTATTGTGCAAATAAGCACTGATTTATACAAGGATGCATTTTACATACATAGCTGCGTATATTTGTGGCAAAATCTGGTCCTTATGATGGCTAGGTAAAGAATATTATTGTACTACAGGCAGTAGGGGGGGATTATGCTGTGGACATTGTTTTTCATCAAGTGATACAAAATCTAAAGTGGAACTAAAGAAAGAGCATATCTTTATTCTTGAGTGCAAGTCATGCAGGAGGTTTTCTGTTTGTTTTTGTGGAGGTTGCACCTTTGCCTCTGGCGTCCAGTAAAGGTTACAGAACAGCTACCACTTTCTTAAGGTACCACTTTCTTAAGGTACCAATTTCTTAAGGTAGTACAGGTAGATTTAACAGGTACTAATTGACCAAAACCCTCTCTGCTGTTGGACAGTTTGCTCTAAGTGACAAGAGAATATCCCTTGGTGAGAAATTAAACCTGGTATTTTGGATGTTCCAGGTGGATCTGTGGACATACATGTCTTTACATGTTTGCCCACAAAGAAGCGAATAACTCTTCAGAAGTGAATAACTCTTCAGATGCTTTTAGAAAGGCAAGTCTCTAAGGTTTATTTGAGCAAGACTCTGAATACCTTTTCTGTACCTGATATATTCATTGACAGATTAATAAGTAATAATAACTGAAAGTTACTGGATTATTTTATCCTGTCCTCTACTGTGTGCTGCCCTTCTTGCTTTGAATTTCTCTTTGCAGAATCTGTGGTACAAAAAAACTTGGGGGAGGGATGGAAGTCTTGCTGCCACACAACAATTAATAATACATAGTTTGGGTATATTGCATTGTTGATAGTTCCTAGCTCATACATGAACTAATTGCTGGCTATTGAATTCAAGGTTAGAATTCTCTCATCTGAGGCAGGCACATTATCTTTACAGGGATAACAGATCTCAAAGAACTCCAGTTACTGTGCAAATGGACAGCTGTTCTAGTTGTAAAAATAGAGTTTATCAATTAACAGTAGTTCACTGGTTCTAGTTCTTGACTGTGCACTTTTGTCTTCTACCTGATCTAGTCAAAATGAAATAACCACAGCAGTAAATGATCAACAGAAGTTGAATAATTTATGGAAAAACTTTATAATCATGCTTTTAAAAGTAAATGTGCAGCATTGAGCATATTTGTTGAACTGAATCTTCTTTGTTGTGTACTATTATTACTTTTTCAATTAATCAGGGTTTGCAAAAAAACTAACACAGCTTCAGAGCCAAGTCATTAACCAAATTCAGATGTTGTTGTTTAGATTATGTTTAAATTCTGCTGCTTGGACAGGCTTCATAATGTAAACTGTACAAAAGCAAGTTGGGTTACATTTGATAACCAACTTTCCTATGGTGTTTCCAATCCAAGTTGCTTATCTTGTAGCATCTTCTATACAGAAAAATATTTAAAGTTCTATAAAGTCAGTAAACTTGCAAAGGAGGAACGGAACTACTCAGCTGTACTGGTTCACTGAAAGAAATTCCCAGGTGCAGAGTTAATGCTCTCCCCCAAAAAAACAAATCAAGTAATACGGCCTGGATGTGGAACTGTGCATACCTGTGTGGAGGAGGGCTCTACAGCCACCGTAGAATTGAGACGGTGTTCTTTAAAAGTTAAATAACAAGTTAGGCCTAAAATTTTACTCGAGAAAGATTGGGTTATTTAAACTTAAAAAGGCAAAGAGAAAGCCAGAATTAACTCAGGGGTTATGATTCTTCAGTTTAAGTGGGTAGTCAATAAAATCTGGTACAGGAGCAAACAAAGGGGAATGTACTGTCCCTAAGTAGCAGATGGCATGTTTGTTCTGTGTATATCCTGGCACTGACCGGTAGCTCCAGAATACTTGTTCTCAGGAGGAGAGGTGCCTGCTTTCTGTAAGCCATGCAACACCCAGGCAGGCATCTCCAAGTGACACATCCGACAGGGTTGTGCTGAAGTTGATCTTGTGGCATCAGAAGCATTCTTGCTTTTTGGACTCTTTTCTAGCCTCTTAACCATGGCCCCCTGACACCTTCAGGTTTGCCAGTGTCTGTGTCCAGGAAGGCAGCATTAATAGGTGAAGATCATTCTGCAACTCAGGAGCAGTTTGGGGTGTCTGATGCAGCAACGCAGAGATTCTGAAGGTAGAGTGAGTGAGCCTGCAAGTCTTCAGCTGCTCTGGAGAAGCTCGTTCTGATTTCCAGTATGCCTGCTTACTGTAGAAGCAAACACAGACTAAAGTTCCTTGGTGCTTTTGCTTTAGAAACATTGGCTCGTACGTGTGCTCAGGAGTATAACTGTTCATAATCTAGTGGAAATCTTCTGCCTTGACAATTTAAAAAAGAAATAGCAAAGACTCATCTCTTTCCCAGCAAGAAAAGAAGAAAAAACATCTGCAACTTCTTTTTTTGCTAAGCAGTTACTATGTACCCCTTCCTGTTCTTGTCCAAGGTTTCATTTTCATTTAATTCTTTTTTTTCCTCACATTTTAAAAATAAACCATGAGTATGTATTTAATTTAGTCCTGGTCTGCTGTAATTAAGTTGCAGAAAAACATGTGGTTACCATATGACAAAGTGATATTGAAAGGAAATGCTTTATAAGAGTCAAAGTAGTTAGGTGTACTTGGGCCTGGGCAGTGCTGGGGCAGCTGTTCTGTACATAAGCAGCCAAGATCCAATTATGAAAATAGAAATCATATGGTAAATTAATAGTGAATAGTGACAAACTGAATTGGGTACTGTACAACCATGGTTGAATCAAGCGTCAAAAATAATGTTAAGGAAATGTGAAAGAGGGAAAATAGATGGTAATTTAATAGAGTAGGGGCTGAAATAACTGAAGATGAATAGGGAAAAAGATCATTTCAAAGGAATGTCTTTGGCAGTTTGCTAAGGCTGTATGGGTTTGGGGCTGGTGATGGGTAAGACTTCCTCACAGTCCATTTCAGATCATGGTATAGAGCATTTACTTAACTGTAAGAGGTAGTTTCAAGGCTGAATCTTAGCAAAGCAATCTATAACTCTTGAGGTACAGATCTGGTCTGCTAAAAACACAGCTCTGAAACCAAGTGGATGCAGAGCAGTTTGCATTCAGGTAACCAGCTGCATGTATGCACAGTGGAAAAGAGGCATATTCTGAGCTTGAAGGACATTTTGGGAAACGTTTCCTGCAAAGATTTCTCCTCTCCAGGACTAATTCCTCAAGTCTGCTCCCAAAACTCTTCTTTCCTCTCCTAAAAAGGAAATGTGCATGTTGGTATCGCTTGTGGTTTTCAAAGAAGAGAGCAGAGCAGTGAGATGAACTGTGGATGCCACACAGAAAATCCCACTTTTCATTGGGCACTTCTTTTTGTAAATGCGCTCCTTGGCTCTGAAGCCTCCTGTGAGTTCTGTGCAATTTGCACCACATGGATCACAAGCACGACTGTTCCCACCTAAATAAACATTTCACTCAGTGGAAGATGGAAGTTGTGTTTATTCTGAGACATAATTATAAGTGGTGAAGTCTGATAAATCCAGTTTGCAAATACAGTGGTTTTATGTCATGTAATTTAGTTGAATGAGAAAAGTACATTATCTTTTCTTGGTTTCAGTTCCTTAAATTGCACAAAATGAGAAACCTCATGGTGATTTTTGGGAACCTTTATGCTTTGAACTTTCAAAGTACCATTCTTTGAATACTTCAACATATAATTCTTGGCCTTGCAAAGCAGTTTTCAGTGTAGACATTAGAAAAAAAATAGCATGCAAGAACACATTTATAAAATATTTCTCTTTTCTAATTCTCTCAGTTCGTTCTTTAAAATGGGTTTTATTGAATTATTTTTCTGATTATGGTAGATACAACAGTTTATTTTCACAGCTATAATTTATTACAGAGAATCACAGAATAGTTGGGATTGGAAAGGACCTTAAGATCATCTAGTTCCAACATACCCCAGTAGCTTCAAATTGATATTTATTCTTATCCAAAAAGAAAAGCAGGCTGCCATCTTCCCAAGGATATAATAACCATCTGATGAAAGTAGGCCTTTCATGTGCTAATAATGTTTGTACTTTTGTGGTTTAACTGACATTTAGTTAAACACACTCTGTTTCCTGAAAAGATTGCCTTATTTTAATTAAACCATTGACTTCACATTACAATGTTGTTAGCTTTCAGGCGAACACTGAACTGTCTCTGTTTTCACAAACCCACATGAAATGGTGATGCAGAAGCTGATAGCGCACCCACTTGAGCATCTTGCCACTAGAACATGTTGGTTTGGACACAGGACTACATTTGGTGCTGCAGCTTCAGCAATACCTGTTGCTTAGCATGGATATATGGGTTTGTCCTAAAAAATAATATGCATCTGGTTAAGTGGGGCTGTGTTGATGCTCAGTCGCCTCATGCTTCCATGACTCAAGTCTGAATCTCATTATGACCAAACCCCAAAAGGAAAATATTATTTAAATGCACGCAGCCTTCCCCAAACTATCGGCATTGCTAATCCAACAGGTATGGGACTCAGAGCTACTTTTTTATTTAAAGCCAAGTATAAAAGCAAATAGAATTTATACAGCATTATTGTTGTGGTTGAAGCCATAAATTACGCAGTTCGCTCACTCACTCTCCCCTCTTTCTTGCCCCCCACTTGGAGGGGGTGGGGAATGGGGGGAAGAATCGAAGGAACGTAACTCCCATGGGTTGAGATAAGAACAGCTCAGTAACTCAGGTATAGTGCAAACCACTGCTGCTACCACCAATAATGATAATGACCAGGGAAATACAAGGGAAGAGAATACAACTGCTCACCACCCAACGACTAGCCATGAACAGAGTTCTTCCGGGTTCCTATCCCCAGTTTTTCCATCCTGGGCATTATGTGCTGAGGTATGGAATACCTCTTTGGTCAGTTTGGGTCAGGTGTCCTGTCTCTGCTTCCCCTCCTCCCTGGCAGAGCATGAGGCTCAGAAAGTCCTTGGTCAGACCAAACATTCTAAGCCATAACTATGAACATCGGTGTTATCAGCACTGTTCCTGGCTGAAAGTTGAAAACACAGCACCGCACCAGCTACTAAGAAGGAGAAGAATGACTGCTACTGCTGAACCCAGGACAATTACTCATTTTATAAATGTTTAGCACTTTAAGCATGAATAGATGCCTGTATGAGAAGAGGCAACACATGAAGATTTGCTTCTTGTGGAATTACTGTAAAATTATACTGGACTGCAGCAGAAGGAGTTATCAAGTGGTTTTGTGCAATGCTAGCTACAGTTGGAGAAATGCAAAAATACTTTGTAAGTATTTCTAATGGCCCATACCGTTTCGTCTAGAAGGAAGTTAGAATGAGATATTTTTTTTTTTCCTTGAACCTGGGTATTCAAATTATTTGTAGAATACTACCTTAGCAATTGTGTTATATTTCTTACTCTAATTGCACAATTTCGTGGCACTCAGGGACACAGTTTCTTGGTGGACTTGTCCATGTTAAGTTTGTGGTTGGACTTAATAACCTCAAAGGTCTTTTCCAACATAAATGATTCTGTGGAGACCTATCACAGTCAGAGTGATGGTCAGTGATCAAGCAAGGACTGGGACGCTGATTCCCTAAGCACACTGTTCTGAGATACTGTCATAATTAGCATGCTGATAACCTGCCTTGCTCTAGAAACTGAAATGGAAATAGTGAGATCCCAGTTCTGCATTGCTCTGAATGAGGGAATAGCCCCAGCACTGCCCCAAGTATCAGTAGATGATAATGGTGTAACTGGATTCATCGCTTTCTAAATGTTCCTCTATTGCTGCAGTGGAGTTCATGAAAACAACAACAAAGAATAGCTTATGTGAATCATACACATACATGCACAAGGGATTCACTGTATCTTCTAATACCTGTCCCATGGGTTCGTTGCATACCTTAAAGCAAAAGTCCATTTGTAAAAGTCCTGTGTAGTATGATTAATACCTTATGCACCAAATACAGGTTTTAGGTAATACAGAATGTGTTTGTACAGATGCCAAAGACTATATGAAATGCCATATAAAGAATACTTTCTTTTTCAACCAAAAAATATATGGCATGGAGTAAAGTGAATTTTCCTTCAAAATGCAACTGTTTAAGCCTTACAAATACCCCAGTAGCTCCCAAAGACCTTTGTTTCCAGTATTAAGCTGCTGAAGAAACAAGGATTTAAACATGTCAGCCTGCAACGTAAACATATTCAGCTGGATGCTGAGGTGTGTCGTAGAAAAGTAGTTACTAAGTAGTTCTCTCACAATAAGTTCTATGGCTTTCTATATTCATTGAATTGGGGGGGGGGGGGGTATGATTTGTGGGTCAGTATTTTACCTGTGCACCCGATGCTTCTGAAAAATAAGAGAAAATTCATCCAGTTTGCATTTGCGTCAGTTTACATATACAAAAGCCGATCTAGACAAAGTCAGTTGATTTAACAGTAATGTAGTGATTTATGTTGTTGTTGGGTAGTTTTTAATGGACTGTTGTTTGTTTGGCCAGACCTAAAGCACTGGAGGATGCTGGGTTTGCCATCCTTGACATTGTTGTTACAACACTGGAATCCTTTCAAGTAAGCCTGGCAGTCGCAGAGCTGGGTTTCTGTGAAAAACTGAACATTTGTGTTCCTTCTATTTGTCTAATGCTTTGTGTATGGGGGATGTTATGCAAACCTCTGAGGAGACATAGTATATAGAATTGCTGATTTTACTCATACATTTACATTGTCATTATCATATTACTTTATTTAATTTTTAAAAGCTCCTTTAAATGAAACGTGAAGTTACATCTAATCAAAGATGTAGTACATTAAAACCACAAAATCTGTCTGCAGGAATTTTCCCCTTGTGAAACATCTGTCTTTCTGACTCAGTAATTCCAGTGCATCAGAAGCGAAGTCTTTTTACAGGGAGTTGTGATATTTTGGACCTTTCAGGCTTTGAACGTAATATTTACTGACACTGGTGGTGCTTAAGTTAAAGTTAAATTTCTTGGAGAATGTTTTCTCTTAGGGCTTTAAAAATACAGAGAAGTGTAAATCTTTGCTATGTTTTAATGTTGGTGACAGCTGCCTTAAAGGATGTGATATTTTACTTAATAGAAATACAGTAAGAAATGAACTGTGCAATGCCTAGGACTGAAACCCTCCAAAGGAACTTAAGTTCTGTTTCTAGAAGGGTCATCAATTAAAAATGTACACAGGACATTCAGTTTGTGACAGTCTGTGGCCAGGACTTCAGTTCCTGGTGAAGTTAGCACAAAATATTTTAGCAGTGTGCATTAAAGACAGACAAATTGTAAAAGCAGGTCTCAGTAATGGAACTGTAGTTACCTGGGCTAGGAGATGGCTTAGTAAAGGTAGAAATAGAAGCTTTGTAATTGCTGCACTTCTTTCATTTTGTCATTTGGTGTTTGCTGGTTTTATGTATCTTTAGGGCTTGATCATGTAATAGTAAAACTACTCCACTTGTTACCTGAGTTAGACTGCTGCTAAAACTGGAGAACAAGGCTGTTGGAGAACACAGCTACTTGGAATGGAGACTGTCCCACCCGGAGCATGTGGGGCAGTTTGCCAGGACAGCTTCCCTTTGGGCGATGCTGAAGGGATTGACCTCAGGTTTTTGCAGTGGGCAGCAGACTGGTGGCAGTGGGTTTAATGCTGGTGGTTTAATCCTTCTGGGATTTAATCACGTTGTTATTGGTATTCTGCACTTAACTAGAATTTTCCTTGGTTTTGCAAATAGTTTATATTTGAATTACTAAAGTTCAATTACTAAAATTGAATTACTGAAGAATCTCTGTTGTTGTTATTTTAAAGTCCTGATGCTACCACCATGCGTATGCCTTCAGTGGTTGATAATGTTGAGCAAACCACACATACAAAATCACTCGAATCAGAGCCCAAGTGAAGAATCTTTGGTAAATGTAGAAGTAGCTCACACCTATGAAGGGACTCATAGTGGTGTGACTCCTTATATATCGTCCTTACAGAATGACAAGTTCAAAATTAGTACTGTAACTATGAAGTACTCTTCCAACTAAGTTTGCCAGTTTTGCTTGGCATTTGTAGCCATGGCTTTTAAGCTGACTAACTTAAAGCAATGTCCCTAGAAGAGCATGCAGAAAACTCCCCAAATTTTGCTTAAAAATAGATGCTACAAGTGTGTTCACTCGGATGGCTGCATGTGTATGTTTATGTAAGATGCGTCATGGGAGAAAGGGAAGACTGTGTATTCCATCATGAAAGTCATCCCTTTGTGATTTGAGACTGTTTCTGTTTCGGGCAAAAGTTCCCATAAGATTCTCTGCTCGGACTCCTGAAGGAGCTGGAAAAACAATTTCCGTCCAGAAGTAATAATAGCACAGCCTTTTTGGTTTTGATCATAAACTGACATTTAAAAGTCATCTGAGGAAAGACATTTCTTGATTAAAGTCAGGTTTTGTTTAGCACAGTTGTAGCTGATCCTTCCCATCTGGCGTCACAGTACTTGCTGTGATACCTCTCAGTTGCCCCATGTCCGGTCTGACATCCCACATGAGTTTTGGACTTTCCTATGGGACCTTTCATTGGATTAGGCCATTCTGTTTTCCTGGTTGTTGCTCAGCTTTTCTCTTGGGAAAACTTTGAAAAGTGGCCCAGCATGGAAGATGAGATGAAGATCTGGCACCCCCAAAGTGTGTTTGGAATTGTAGTTCTGTCAGGACTGTTGCAGTTTTTGCATCTGGTGTGCTTTGGTTTTCCTTTACATGTCAGATGTACATGTTTCCCATGGGATACAGATACTATATTTTATGTGTGGAATAGAAAAGGGAAATGGTGTGACTGCCTTTCCTGTTTTTTTCCCTGTGTTTTGAGTGTTGAAGATTGCTCATGTAATCCTGGTGTGGTAGTTTTGCTTCCTGCTTCTGCTGTGTGGTCATTCTAAGGAGTCATCCTTTGGTGAGACACGAGCCATGCATCCTCATGAGGGTCTGGGTCAGGCACAGCTTCATCCCATGGTTAGATTTCAGTTCTAGTGAGCTTTCTGCCCGGAGAAATGTAGCTATTTATGTTTTGGCTTTTTATGTTTTGTGGATTGCTAAAATATAATCTTTCCTGCTAAGAAGCTGGATTTTATACCAAATCCTGTGAATTTCGTACAAGATCAGATTCTCATGGCATTCAGATTGATTGCTAAGACCCTGGCATTTACTGACAGTACAGAATAACCGCTTGCTGTGTGCAAAATTTGCCAACACAGATTTCCAGGTACAAGGGAAATCACACACTGAGATTTCCTTGGGATACCTCTGGTTTCTGTACACAGAAAATACCACTCCCAGCTGGGGGTAAATTCATTGGTGAGGGTGAAGTCGGGTGTGTTTTAGAGTGATTTGAAAAGCTGAATTCTCATTCCTCTGATCTGTTTTCTCTTGTGATTCCCAGAGGTCTTAGGTATGAGTGGGTGAAGATAAAACCTGACTCAGTGTTTAGCTATGGTATGCATAGGTTCTCTTGTAAACAAGGAACTTCGGAGTTGAGTTCACCAGATATGAGGTAATCCTAAATTATTTGAAATAAGTATTTGCAACCTGGAGCTAAAGAGATTGCTAGAATCTCTGAGACCTCTGATATTAAATGGAGAATATTAAAGATGAGGGTTATTGAGAAGGAAAGTCTGAAAAACTTGTTGTATTTTATCCTGAGAGGAGCATAATTCCACAGGGAGCAGAGCTGAAAAAAGATGACTGTTCTGGTAGGCAAGGGACCCGAGATCTGCACGTTTCTGTGCAGTAACTGCCGTGTGCTTTGTTGCCCCCCCTGTGTATTTGTTCCCAGGATAGTTCGTGGTCTTTTTCCCCATGGTAAATACAGAGCTAGATCCTTTGGAAATATTAAACTTGGCAAATTCCATGTATTTTATGTCATTTGGCATTCTGCTCCAGTCCCCTTCAGTTTGTCATAAATTCCTAAACCAGAGCAAGGTCACATCTGGTAGCAATTTCAGTCAGACAGATGAGGCATAATCCTGCAGAAGCAAGCTCATTTTCTCCAATGCTTTTCAAAGATGAGCTCTCCCACTCCTTTTCCATCTTTTCCATAATGCACGCCACTTGCCCTGAGAGTTCTGTGGAATGATAAAGGCTCACAGACTTTTCACACTTTATAAAGGCAATCTTTGGAACACAGCTTTGTATCCAGTACCTAAGGCAGTACAAGGGAGTAACAGTGCTGAAGCCTTCTGGGAACAGGCTGCGTCTGGATTCTGTTTTCCTTTGCAATAGCATGTCCACACAGCTCCTCATACTCCCAAATAACCTGTCACCTTTCCTACTGCAGAACTTCTAAAGAATCCATCCACAGCTACTATTCTGCTTTTCTTTTACATGCTTTTAAAATATAGCAGAATTTGCAAGGCTTGGGTAATTCCAAGACTGTAAAACATTAGACGCACTAACAAAGTAATGGAATAATTATCAATCTCCGTGCATTGTAGCAACTGAGAATAGCTCTAATTCACACTAATATGGAAGTTTAAAAGTAGTTTTATATATTTCATCATGTTCCCATTGGCCTGTTATATTCTGATGGTACTGGTTATGTTTGTATCTCATTGTCTTTATTACTTTATGTTTTCAAAGCTCTGTGTGGAGCTTGGTGGTCCAGTTTCTCAAAAGTAGCAAAACAGAGCGTGGTAGTAAAGTTATGGAAATCACAGAGCAGAGACTAGTGCCATGGTAATGTATTATAATGCGCTACTAAAATTAAATTAACAGAACTGAGGTAAAAAATAATCTTTCAAGGTTTGCAAGGTCATGCACAAGGGCCTCTAAGCCTGTTTGTACAAGCACAGAATTCTGGGTTTCCCTCTGAGGTGACCAAATTTAAGTATCTCTTCATACCCTATGGATATTTCACAAAAGAAACCCCAAAAAAGGGCAAACTTCTCCCCCCCCCCAAAAAAAGAACCCCCAAACCATTCAAACTTAAAACACCACAAAATAAACCAAGCCTAATATGTCAGACTTTAAACTTGTTTAGAGTAACCATACTACTACAGATGCAAGCTGGTGAGATGCATTGCAACTGGAAAGCACTCGTTATAAACCACCTTGTCTGCAATTTTTACGACCTAATTTATACCCTTTTGAACCTGTTTATTCTCAGGAAAAATATCCTGACATCGTGACCCTTCCGGAAGGCCTTCTGGGAGATTATATACTGCTGAGGAACCCCAAAACTTCTGGGTAAGCCAATAAATCCATTTCTTGATTTATGCAGATAAAGGATTATGCAACCCATAGGGATAACCTTGAATGGTGTCACTCTGCTTTGTAATGTGTTTAAACACAAAGCCTAGACATCGTGTGTTATATATTAGGGTTATAACCACACATTAAAAATGTGAAGAGAGAAAAAACCAACTAAATATTAAAAATGTGAAGAGAGAAAAACCCAACTAAATATATACAGAGGTCACATGCACATGGCTTTGTTAGAAAAATCAATCACATTGTTACTGCGTGTACCCACTCTTAAAAAGCTAGGTGGAAAAAATAAAGGGCTTGAGCAGGCTTTTAATTTTCATTTAAAACCAAAATCCATTACTCTCTCAGTTTTGGAAGCTTGTGCTACAATGAAGAGTTTAAATTCCAAATACAGCAGTGCCAGATGCATCCCCTGTGCAATAGGGTGGCACTTTCTACCCTGGCACCTGACCTGCTCCATCCTTGTATGCACAGACACCATTGCAGCCTGTCAGGTCCAGCTCTGCTCTCTTCTGTGCAGCAGTCACACTGCACTCAGGCAAAGCACGGCTCTCTGGTCATCTTCTCTTACAGAATGGAAAGAAAACCGCAGCCACTGCGTGCCTGAGAACAGCCAGAGTTGAATTTTTCCATTGTTTTAGAAGGAAATCAGTTAGACAAGGGAGGGGAGCATTGCACTCCCATTTATTGTTATTACTGCTAGCCCAAACAAATACAGATAAACTCAAGTATAGATAGTGCTGGTTTAGCCAGATCTGCCATTTAAAACCAAAAGCTTTAACTCCGGGCTGCTGAAATGAATCTTTCTGAGCCCAACATAGTCAGAAAACTTTTGTGACTAGGTGGTATTCAGCAGTTTCTCTCATGTCACCCAGGTGCCAAGTGCCATTACGCATATTCCCTCTCACCCACAATACCATTTCAGGGGGTTAGTAGAAATCCACTTGCATATTAATTGGTTTGCACAATCCCAGCACAGGCTGCGTACCAATTCCCAAAGAATTTTTAAGAATGAAGTAGCAAAAAGACAGCAAATCCTAGTGAAAGGAAACTTACACAGTCACAATTGGTCAGAAAGGGACCTTCCTCCTTGCAATGACTTGTTAATGTGCAGATCGGCTGGGATCAGGAAAGCCTTGCTTTCCATAAGGAATACTCCTAAAAGCGGAGATGGGAGGGAAATACAAAATACAGTAAAGCAGAGAATCTGTTACAACTGTTGTTTTAGAGAAACTCCTGTGTATGTGACAGTCTTCCCCCCGCTGAATACAATGGCCTTACTGGTCCCTTTGTAGAGCACAGTGACCTCATGCTGCTGCAAAAGCTGGAACTAATATTTAGCCTTTCAGAAATCACCATGAAGACTCTTTTGAGGGAGTAATGAGGGTGAAGAGTATTTGAAAAATTAAAAGCAAACCAGAGCAGGACTCTAGTCCTTAAGACAGATTTACCCCTGTGCGTTACTATAAAAAGGCCATGAATAGCAGGGTGGACCTTATTTGAAACCCAGAGCATCCCTGTCCATGCAACTACTTCATCAGAAATTATTTTTTTCCATTTTCATCCTGCATCCAAGTATGACACCTGAGTCCAGGGTGCAAATATGGCACAGAGAGATGCCATCTCTCCTTTATCTTGCTTTCTATCACTGTGCCATGGAAACTTACCATTCCTAAGGGATGGTGTGAACCATGGGAAAAATCTTTGAGGATGAGAATTGGAGCATGCCTGAAACCGTTCCTCAGCAGTAGTATCACTGGTTTTCCTGGGTTCCTGAATGCTGAATCAGGGTGTTGCGTTCCTTGGGGTGAATTTTGTGTAAGAGCACACCAAATGGAACCTTCGACTACTGCACTTCCTGTTTTGAATAAACTCACAAGTGCTGAGTTAACCCTTAACCAGCTTTTCTGTGCCTATGCTACAGGTTTGAATTAATGATTGTCTGGAAGATACACATCGATGAGGAAGGGAGAACTACACCTGTTCTGGACCTTCTGACTAAAGTACCGATGCAAGGTAACATGAGACACTTCAGAGACTGTTTCTGAGCTTCCTGGGGAAAGCCCTTCCCCTTTTCTTCCCAACATCTCTTCAGGGCACATGGAAATCCCTCTTGTGGAGCCCAGCCAGGCAAACAGATCGGAATTTAGCAAGCAGCTATGCTTCAGCTCCTGTATCTCTTCACTTAACAGGGCTCACAAAATGTAACAAGCTTGTCCTCCTCTTCTAGTCAGCAGGGAACCTGCTTCGGCTGCCAGTAACGGTGCAACTGTTTGAAAATCTGTTTGTGGTTGTGTTTCTCTTGCAGTTCTGGAGCAGAAGATGGCAACTATAGAGAATGCGCCCGCCCACTTCCGGAGCATGCTGCTTCTGGTTGGGATCGAGGAAGCTATTGAGAATCTAGTCAGCATATTTGGCTCGGAAAGATGAATACCAGCCTTATTTACAATAGGTAGCAATTTCAAAAGTAGTTTTAATTCAGATATTGTGTTACACAGTCTATAATTTCATTGAATATAAACATTAAGTTATCTTCCATTTAGAAACCATACTCATAAAACATGCTATCTGTACAATTATGGCACGTTATATATAAATTGTCATGACAGGAAAATAAATACAGCCATTTAAATACAAAAATGCCAAATAAAATAGTTACGTGTACCCAGTGAATTAATTATAAATTTATCTTTCTGAATCATTAATGTACCAGAGTGGTTTCATCTTCTTAACATTTTCTAGATACCTGGAAAGTGTTAAAAGGTCATGCACTGTCAAAAATCAAGTCCATAAAAATCCATTTCATTTCACAGCTCTGTAAAAGTACAGTGATTTTAAAAGGACAAGAGAACAGTAAGAGACTCCTGGAACAAAGAGTTAAATAGCTTTCTCATTAAATTAGGGTGGAAATAGACAATTTGAAGATTTCAAAGACATAGTATGCTAAAAACAAAAAGGAAAAAAAATGGTAACTGTATGAAGTAACGTTTTTCCACACAGCAAGTGTTGAAGAGAGATAGCATTAACCTAGAAAGAGCCATTACACTTCCATGAGGAGAGATGGACAATAAGGGCTGCTCACTGCAATACTTCCTATTGATTTCCTACCTCCCGGGGGAAATTCTAGTTACAAATGCATCACATTTCATACATTCATCCCTGAAGAAACAAGAGTGGACAGATCGCCCTTCACTTCCACCAGATATACTGTTAGCTCACCAGCAAGCTCTCAACACTTCTCAGGAGTTCCTGATTTGCACTAGACATCCATGACAGCCAACGGCCTTATCCAGACCCAATCTACATGACTGTAAGTCACATACTTCTCTGCTAGGGAATGACAGCTTCTCCTGGAATCAAGGGACCAAAGCCACAAACCATAGAATCATAGAATAGTTAGGGTTGGAAAGGACCTTAAGATCATCCAGTTCCAACCCCCCTGCCATGGGCAGGG
>JAOEHY010010938.1:0-23412 GCA_025447955.1 Psilopsiagon aurifrons | reverse complement strand
CCCCCCCCCCCCCCAAGGCAGGTGCACAGGCTCCTTCCTAACAGACCAGACAAACCATAGACATGAGATTGTTTCCTAGTCACGCAGACTTAAAAAACCCTTGGACGTGAACATCATTAAGCTCTGGGATAGTCTGAAGCAGCCGTGGGAGAATGTAACTAGTCATTTTCTAAATAAGAAGCCAAACCTCTGCATCCAGATCCACCTCTTCCCAAACTCCCAGTCTGATCCCATGTGTATTACAAGCCAGATGTGGCTTGGGCATTATTCCTGCTGCAAATTCAGCTGAATTAAGCACAAGTGGGAATTAAATGGAATAGGAAATATTCATGGTGGATTTCTGCCTAATCAAGATTACACACATACTGCACAGTTTGCTGACTTCATTCCTCCGTCACAAAATGGGACCACGCTGCACCACACGGCAGCCCTGATGCCATGCTGCTGTCAGGCTCCTCAACCAAACAGCACCTGGAGGGGAACATGCCCGTATTTACGTAGAAAATAAAGCCCACCAGGACAGAGAACGCAGCAAAGTCTATCCAGGGCATCCCTACAAGTAGTACTAGTTGACAGGAATGTCTCTCATAGTGCCCTTCCCTCTGTATCAGAAGTGATCTGGTTGAGAAGTCCTGGAGCAAACCACAACTGAGGCTGTTGCTGTCTTCCACAAATACTTTCTCTAATGAGGTTTTTAAATAGTTTTGCCCTGCCTACACTGGCAGCCAGAGCACTTTCATCTCCAGGTGAATGGGAACCGAGGTGGGACTCTGCTGTCTGCTGGGGAGGATCATTTCCATACTGCAGCCGAGGCGGCAAGGCTGGCAGGCAATACCTGCACACCAGCAGGGAAGTGCTTGTTCTCATCTCGGAGATGCCTGCTGATCATGGCGCAAGTATTAACCGCATGCATCAGTGTTTGAAATGCAAAGCGCACCCCAGCAGTGTGGGTTCTCAGAGGAGGTGCGTTTCGGCTACACCTTCACGCCGATGAGAACTGCTCGTCAGCCAGCAGGTAGCCACTGTAGAAATGAGGTTTATTAACAGGACTCAATTTGTTGCAACCTGTACCTACGGTGCTCCGAGTAACCACACACCTTTCATTCTTAGGTGGCAAAGATCACGTCTATCCTAGAGGGTTTTTGGTGGGTGTGGAAGTACTTTCCACATAAATGCATCTCGCCCCCTTCTCCTCCCCTGCACTGGCTGCCGGCGGAGCAGCACTGACGTGCAGCCTTGGAGGCGAGCGCTCGCCCACCCTCTTGCACACAGCTGAGAGGACTCCGAGACTTGCCTTGTGCCTCCGCAGTTCGTCTCCCACAGGGAAGCCAGAGTTGGCTTCACACAACCACTCTGCGGGGTGGAGTATGGGATGCGAGAGGTCAGACAGTGCTCCCAGGGTTTTTTTCTAAGGGAAGAAAGGATAATTTCATCACAAAACGTTCGCATGAGCTGTATCCCAGTAGTCTGGGGAAATATAACTGGCCACACAAGCTCATTGCAACTGTCCTTAAACTCCTTTTATAAACTGCACGTCCGCCTAATGAAAATAAAGTCCCAGCCCTGAAGAGCTGTGAACATCTGCAGCTGCTGCCCAGATGTGGCTGCCCAGAACCTCTGCAAAGGTTTCAGGGAAAAACCCCTGTCTGCCTCACACATAACGTCAAAAGAGGACAGAGGTTTCGTTTTATAAACCTCGACCAAGGAGACATTAAATGCCTTTGATCTCCAGATATAAAAATGATCTTTTGATTTAAGATTATGAAAATGAATAACCATCTGCTAAGAAACAGCTATGGACCCACGTTTTATTGAGGCCATATGGTGTCCAGAGTTTCTACGTATGAATTCAATTAGCTGCTTGTGTCTGCGTCAGTAATTCTGTATCCACCCAGTCATGTTTTTGGAACAAATATTATAATATTCCCATGGATCCTCCAGACAGTGGGAGGTGTTTCCTTCACTGTGAAGGTTTTGGGAAGTGATGACTTTGTCTCATTTTCATCTTACCCTACTCTGCATTTCTAGTCCCTCACTTGGAGCTTTCCCTGGGATGTCTGAGCCAAGCTGCGGTGCTGAGTAAAGACATCCCTGATTCCAGCTTGGCCGTCGGGGCTCGCGTTCCAGCTTTCCTTAACGAGGAACCTCTCCTGTCCACCTCTCCTACACTGGGGCTGAGTTTACAGTGTTATTTAGGATATAACCTAAGCCAGATCTACTCCAGTCTCCTTTCCACGGTGCTTACCAGGGGTTTACCCAGAGCTCGGCTCAGCTGATATCTCTTACCACAACCTTGCAATCCAGCAGGGTGGCAGGATGTAAAGACACATGCCTTTTCATAAGGGTGGAATTACCAGTTGCCTGACCAGCCCCCAGCCCTGGCAGATGGGCAGCTTTCCTGGTTGGGGAGCCAAGCTATGCAGTACCCAATCAGCGACTGTGATCTTTCAGATCTAATAATCTGGAAGTGCCTTTCTGTTTCTTTTTTCCTAAGGTGTGGCTCAGCACCACACATTACACTCAGCAAGCTGCATATTTGCACTGATTTGCCTCTTTCCACTGTTGGAAGTGGGAAAAATCCTGTTAGAGGAGCAGTCTGGGCATAAGCCCCAAGAGCAGCAGGTTGCAATCAGGAGCTGGGAAGGCCTCACTTGGAGGCTGCACCTTCCTCTGCATCCTGATAGCTCATCTGCACGAGAGACAGCCTTGACAAATGCTCCTGAGCAGAAAGTATCCATAGGAAAGGGATGGTATTTGTTGTTTTCTGTTGACTTTTTCGCACGAGGGACTGGGTTGTCAAGCTAAATTGCTATTTATAGACATATTTCTCAAAAGGTTTTCCTTTTTCCCTCCTCTTTCTGTGCAGCAAAGACATTGCAGGGTTTAGCTTAGGCTAAGAGAAATCAGTTGTAGAGCCCTGCATTATGCCAGAACACCTCAGAACAGAGACTGTCACACGCACTCCCATGCAGACCAGGGCCATCTCCTCCCATGGGGACATGCTGCAGAGACCCCTCTGCACCCCCAGAGTCCAGCTGAGAGCTGCTGCCCTGCATCCCGGATGCTGGGAGCATTGCCAATGGTCCCTTCTCTGTAGGAAACCACTTCTTCCCGGTGCTGACAGGCTCCTTTACAACTGCCACAGGCTCTGTGTCACTGCTGCACCAGACCTTGCCTGGAGCACTGTGTGGCCAGGGACCTGCAGGGCTCCTGTTCCCGCTGCTCCTCATAGCTCAAACACCCATTCTGGGTGTTCAACCATTCCCAAGCTGGGCAGAGAGTCTGGAAACAAGGTTTGCTGCCCCAGCATGTTCCTGGCCTTTATTTTTCTTTTATCCTTACAAGCATTTTTAAAATCTTAATACCATACAGTTTGTGTCTGCTACAGCTGATGGAAGGGGCTGGCCAGCTGAAACATCCTTTGCATGTGCAAAACATGGTCTTACCACTGATCTAAGGCTGGGCCAGGAGCCCCTTGGACTGTCTTCCTTCCTCTTCTACACTGAGAACATCTGAACCAGGATGACACATAAAAATCTGTGGCCTGCATTGCTCTGCTGTCCAGCACAGCACTGTTCTGCAGCAACCACCCTTGAGCAGCCCACAGCAACGCCTTGTTTCAGGGGTTTCTCAACAATGATCTATGTTTGATTCTGTTCCAAGAATGGCTTTACGTTATTGGTAATGCCAGAAGGTGCATCTCCTCCCTGCCCTTCCGGGGGAGCAGCCCTGGAATGAATGGTCCATCAGGGCATGCTGTGGCTGCTGTGCTTGGGAAGCCCAGAGGGACACCTTTCCAGGCTGGCGCTGCTCGTCATTCTGCATGGCTATGATTAGAGACCTATTACCAAATTAGAGGATTATGAGCATAATAATGCACAGCAAAACTATCAATTTCCAAAGACTTCTCTTTTAAAAAATAAAATATAAGCCCTTTGCCAGATGGGTTTCACAAAAAGAAGCTCTGAAGAAGCAGCCGTGAGGAGAAAGCACCAGAGTAGAGGGACAAGAAAATGGAGCAGGTTCTCATTAGAGTGGAACACATGTAACAATTACTTGAGGAAGCACATGGGAATGGCAGGGCTCATTTCATTCTGGATCCCACAGAGACTGCAAGCTTGCTTGTGTGTGCAGATGCTGCAGGCCTGGAATATGATTTTACAGCTCTCTCTAACTCAAACCCTCCCTCCTTGCTTCCCAGGAACTCTCGGGAACCTGTATCTGATCCAACATGGCACTTGGGGATTTATCTTCCCCTTGGTGCTGAACTGCTTGATAAAGCAGTTACTGCTCAAACCCACAATTTTAGGCAGCTAGTTCAAATTTGACACCCATCAACATGGATTAGTCAACTTTACGCTGCAGTCATCAGTCTGGCTTCTTCAGCCTCCATTGACAAAACTCACATACGCATCCCCACAGCTATTACCAGATGTTCTGGTTTGCCGTCCTCACAGTTTGTTTTATTCAAGGGACCCACCAAAGACCCTCTGATCTGCTGGCAGGTCCTATGGGACTCTCTTACCCAGCCCAGACAGGCAGCAGCTTTTGGGTTCCCAAACTTCAATGCAGAATCTTCCACAAATGCTAAACCCACCCACCCCTATCCAATGCCATCACACGTTTCTAACATCACCCATTTCAAAACGTTTTAAGGAAGACTAAGAGGTGGCTAGCTGAAGCCAAAATTGTGACTAATATTTTTTGGGGGAAAGTACTTTATGTCAAAACAAGTGAATAGTGAAGCGTAGACATGTGGTATGGAGATGTGTGGAGGTAGGGAGGGGCTTTCTGGTGCCAAATTTCCCTTTTCCCTAAAGGGAGAACCCAAGTTGCCTTATTTCTTAATGCAGAATGAGACAGAGAAGGAAAACTTCCTTCTTTACTTCTTTTAGCTCCTCACATTTCTAGAAAGCCACTGAATCACACCCTTATGATATGCTGTCATGGAAAGGGGCCCCCCTGGCTTTTACTCGTGGTCATCCCAGACAGCCCACCACTTGGATTTCATGGCTGTTGAAGCCAGAAGAGCCCCTTAGGTTCATCCCACCCATCCCCTGCATAGTACAAGCTGTAACTGCAATTGCACTACAGCAATCTCTTTTCCTCATTGCTCCTTCCCACAGTAAGAGGCTCCAGGTTTCAGGGCTTTCCAAGTCTTGCCCCAGCCAGAGGCAGCACACACAAACCTGCAAGAAAACTCAGGGCTGTCGAGGCCCAGGGGCAGCTGATGAATCAGGTTCATTCTTCATAAGCTGCAAAGACAATGAGCTGGAGTCAGGTATGTTATTCGGAAACGTTTGGGTTCTGTGAGTTTGTAAGGGAAATAAAACCAATTATTTTTAGTCACTTAGAGCAGGCAAGGGACTCAGCCCTCATAACTACTTTGCTTCCAAAAGTTATTCAAGCCCTATGGAGCCACATATATTTGCTTATTAACTATGTGACTGCAATAGCAAAGCCTCCTTCCTCTCTGTCAAGCTCAGATGCGGTATGTAAAATGGCAGTGCCTTTTATAGCCCTGTGCCCACAAAGACTCAGCTGCAGAAGTCATTTCCTATTTACATCAGAGAAAAAGCACAGTTCAGCAAAGACTGCTGTGGCTCCAGCCAGCAAGGTGCTCTCTGCAGGTGTGGATGTGTGATTCACCCTCCAGTCGGCAGCCCGGGGCCTGGCTCCAGCCAGTATCCTCTGCCCACAGGTTATCTGCATCCTCCGGCTCCTGGTGCTTCCCCAGGCCTAGGCAATTCCAAGCACACCCAAATAAAGTCCCAAATCAATCCTGTCTGGCCTCACCCTCTTTCTCAGCAGAGGGTTTGGATCCTTTCCATGTCTCTTTTTCTCTTCCTCCCAGAGGAAGTCCTCCTTAAAAGCAACTCCCTTTGAAGACCTGATCCAGAAGATCGGACGTCGCCTGGTGTCCTGCTCTCCTAATCTATTCTGATTAGAGTAACAACCCTCCACATCCCTCCTACACCAGAGACAGGCTTTCCTCTTCCCCTCAAACAGCATCCCCTTCAGGCACTAACCCTGTTGCCAGCTCTTGCCCTCATTAGCCCCTTCTCAACACCTACGCTATCGATGCTTTTGTCTGCACAGCTCAGACATTGGGAGCAACAGGCAAGCTCTGCTTGGGGGACATCCAGGGGCATCTGGGCCTGTTCCCACTGATAACGACATTGAGGCAGCAGGGACTGAGGATCTGCACATAGTAACAAAACATCCCACGGCATAAACAGCTGTCTGGAGCCCGTCAATTTTGGCTTCTCTTTAAAAACTCATCGGAAATACTAAAATACCCTGATTTTTGCTAGCCATCCCTTGGGAACAGTGGTATTGTTCCCAGCCAGCAATGAGGAGCTGTCAGGACGCCCAGAGCATGACATGACTGGCTCCACGCCTCCAACAACCCCAGTTTCACTGGAAATCATGGTGCTGGGCTGGACAGTCTGGTGCTGTGGCCATCCAAATATCAGCCCTCTGGGTGCTAATGCACAGCACAAGGCACTCCCTGAAGACAAGTTTTAAAAGATGAATTTTATCACTCTCTGCTAACCAAACCCAGGACTCATTTCAAATAATCTTCACAGCTAGGTACAGGGGAAATATCAGCCAGGAAGCCTCAAGAACAGCCCACCTCAGCAGAGATTGCTCCATTAATCATTTTGGCTGTAACTCTGCATCACCAAAATTAGAGGGGTTTAAGGTTAGCTTTCAATATGAGAAGCCATGTCACATTGTGACTAGATACTGTGCTGAAATTCAGCTGCCGGAATTATGGAGGTGGAAGACCTTTATTTAGCCCATCTTCCATCATGAAACCTCCTCCAGATTTCCAGTGAAACCCCTCTGAGAGTGTCAGAGTGCTGAGTAACAGGACCAGTTCATCTGACTGCCATGACCTCCTCCAAGGCTTGTGTATTTTGGATAACAAACTATTCATCAGAAAGTAACCTCCTCAGAAAGGTAGTGGGAGCTCATTAGTTTTATTATGGACTTTTTAAACACAACTATTCTGCTTGCAAAGAAAACTTTGAAACCTCCTTTAGCCATTGAACAATCTTGAAGCACATCCTGCACTCGCTTTGACGGTGCTCTTGCCTCTCCTACGGTCAGCCCTGGCTGTCATTTTACTAATCACTTAGCAACGTTTACGAGCATGAGTTTGTGCAGTGCCGGGGTCACCACACCCACCACCAAATCACACATCCACACAGCCAACTTTCCAGACAAAAAAGTAACGTTACTCTTTTGGCATCTCATTCCCACGACTCAAATGTTACTGATGTGGGGTGGAAATTCCCTGGCAGGAGCTTCTATTTCCATTCTGTGTGCTCTTGAGAAAAGTGGTGAAGAAAGTTGCAGGAGATGAGCTGCGGCGTGCTTGAACTGCAGCCTCACCCAGGAGTTACTTGAACTATTCAAACGTAACCCCAACGTGTGTTAAAGTTGGGGCAATGGTGGGGACTGCTTCGAGATGACTGCTGCTGATTAACTGATGCTAGTGGTGTTCTCCAAATCGCCTGAATGATGATACTCTTCAAGGTAGGAGAAGACACTGTGCAGTTTGTGAAGAGGTGGGTGAAACATGCCTGCCTTCCATCCGCACAGACATCAATGCAGAGCAGTGCTGAGCTCACACAGTGGAAGCAATAGCCTCATCCTAGGTCAGGTGGCAAACACACAGCATTCCCAAGTCAGGAATCAACTCTTGCCTCTGGCTCCAGCTCCAGCTGAAAACAAGACGCAAGTGGCCAAAGGAAGGCCTGACCTCCATCCCACCCCACCACAGGACAACCAACCGTTTGTGGTACTTTTCTTACTGGATTGAGAGGCACCTTTTGCTCATGTACAACTTCTCTGGTGCACTGTGTCCTGCCATAGAGCTGTAGCAATGCCACCAGGGCTGGCAGGATCAGACAAGGCAGGAGCACAGCCACATCACCCATGGGACACTCATGATCCACCATCCCTTGCCACTGCTGACCTCTCTTGCTTCTTTCCAATTGCAAGGCACAGGAAACCCCCAGAGCCTGATCACGGCCATGTACAGAGGGCAGCTGAGGAGGAGAACAGTGACTCAGAGCAGGGAAGACTTCCAGGTCAGCCTGGCCGCGGGGGAACTGCCAGTACCCGTGCCCCACGGGGGAAGTGAGATGGGGAAGCTGAGCAAGCTGGCACAGGAGGAGGACAGCAGCAGGTCAGTGGGCACACAGAGGCGTTTCTGACCTTGCCTTCACATTTAGAAACTACTGCTTGTTCCTGCATCTCTTATGAGGGCATACAATGTGGGTGGGTGGATATATACTTATGTCTGTCCCCCTCCCCCAGTGTTCAGAATATAAGGGGTTTCTTTACTTTTATTGCTGGTGCCATCACTCAAGTGGCATATTTTATCTCTATGGACACTTCTTGTATCAAATTCTGCCAACAAAGTGCTCTGGGACTTTTTAATATGAAAAGCACCACATAAGTTTAAAACTATCTCTCAGTGCTATAAAAATTACCCAGAAACACTGTAATCCCTTCAGTTCTGGAAGCTCAGCATGATGCAGGATTTAATCTTTACCTGTCATTAGCCAAGTACATTCTTGTACTCCACCAAGATGTCTTAGCAACTGCCCTAATGTGAATACTATGCTACAATCTCTGCTGTTAGGCTGGAGACTGATTGATTTTCACTGCTTGGATAAAGAGAAGGCAAGAAGTGAAACAGTGAAGTGAAACCAGTAGTTATGCTGAAAACCCAGCTTCATTAGAACTGCACTACCCACCACTTATTACAGGATCTGATTTCTGCAGCCTGGATGGCAGTGCCTCATCACTTAAATGTCAGATTATGGCCCACAACACCCAGACAACCACTGCAGTACAGACCCTGTGCTGTTCCCTGCCTTCCTTCCACAAGGCAAAGAATTAGGAACAGTGAAAATAAAATCATGGGACTTAAATAAGAAGAATTAAAAATAAATCACAAGACCGGTGGTTTGGATGGGGCAGCACAGGGAGGTGCCCGCTGCCACGTGTGGCACAGCACAGCCTTTTGCCACACAGGGACCACCACTTGGGCTTTTCCTGCCTTGGAACGCCATGCAGGGCCTTTCCAGCTGGAGTTTCTCCCTCCTTTCTATCTTTCCCCGCTCCTCAAGCCTGTACCTGAGAAGAGGGCACAGAGGAGCAGATATGATTTACTGAATTTGATTTTTGTTTCCCACTATAAGGAAACATCCTTTTTTTCCCCATGAAATTTTCGAACCTTGTACATTTTGTGGGTGAAAGCTCCTCTGTATGCCTTCAGCTAAAGAGGGACTTTGACTTCCCACCTGCCACTCTGCGACTGATGCAAGCAGGATAGCAAGCAAGCTGACTCCCATTTCCCCGGAGATGGTTCAGCCAGATTTAGGAAAAACTGAGCAGTCTCCTGTGCCAGGACCCATCGCAGATGCTGGTGGCAAGGCAGGGATCTAGCTCAAGCACTTGAAGACTGTGCTACGGCTTGTTGCCAGACGATGCAGCAGAAGAGTCCATGATCAGCAACACGTACATGCGCTGGGCTCAGTGCCCCAGAGGACCTCCAGCCGTTCAGGCTCTGCACCTAAATATGTAAGCTGGGATCCTTTCGCTCTGGTCTGCAAGGGGAAGAGAAGCATTTGACCATGCCTACAGAAGTCCTATTACTCCCTGGTGACTACATAGGGACCTCAGGCAGCATTTCTCGCACCCCATGGACATCAGAAGACAAGCTTGGTCAGATGTGTTGTCCTCTTCTCTGCTGTGGCTGGAGTCAGGGAAAGTCCCAGAATGGGAAGGGATGAGATGACACCTTGTGCCTAAACACACCTCACCAGGAGGCAGATGTCTGTGGTCTCTGCTGCATGGCGTGGCCCAAGCACATGTCAGGTACGCGGGCACACATGCACAGCAACACGGCTCCTGTGTGTACCTAGTGCAGGACAAATGCCATGCGGTGGGATTTCTGCATTAGGAAAGATGATCTGCTAACCTTCAGAAGATGGATATGATTTTCATTACCTCAAACACAGAGTTTAATGGTGAGACAAGCACCGTGTGTGCTCTCTTGCTTGGAATGCATGCGGAGGCTGGCTGTTCAGATCTGCTCCATCTTCCTCCCTCCATTAGCCCTTATAAATCAGTCCTGAAAGCCATTTTCAAAAACCTCAGGCTAAGGCTACTGAATGTTCCTTGGCTTCATTACAGTGGAGTTCATCAGTGGCAAATTATTTTGCTAAATCCGTCAAGCATTCATCAAGAACAGCAGAAGAACCCCAAAATATGCTGTGATTCTGGCACAGGGCAACCAGCGCATTCCCTGAGCACCTCTGCTTTCAGGGTGTCAGAACAGTTAGCTAATATTGGCAAATCAAACCTTGCAATAACCCGATTGTCTGACTCCTGGTCTTGTGCCTTGATCACAAGATGATCTTTCCCTCTGCAAGAGCACTGAGAGTAAGGGATGAAACATCACTTCTGTTACCCAACACCTCCCCCGTGTTCCACTTAGACCTTGGTATACATGGAGGAGAGCCAAGAAACCAATGTATTAATGAAGACGCTTCCAGGGCAGCCTTGTGTGGGGCTCTTCTATAAGCTCTGATCAGAAGCTCTGAGCTACCAAGGTTTTTACTCCCATGTTGGCAATCCCTGGTTCTTACAGCACAGATTTAGGACTGAGGTGAACCTCAAGCAGGGAAGCCTGTACCATCAGCAATACCAGATTTGGCCAGTGAAGTCTTGTTTGTTAGGGGAAAAAAACCAAGATAACACCCTGGAAACTAAGCACAACTTTGTATTCTCTCTCGTTCTTATGAGGCCAGCGAGGCCACTGCATTCTTGAAAAAGGACAAATACAATGCCCCTGATAAATTTACATGGAAACTGGCTCCAGCCTACAGTAAGGATCCAGTAAATTTTTGCTCAATGGAACATTTTCATAAACTGAAACCCCCATGGATTCATCTGTTCAGGATATCCCGTGTTTCCTGACCATGACTCAAAACCCACTCGGAGCCTTTCCACTGGCTGCGAAGACATTTGGATCAGACTGGCTTCTTTACAAACCCCAGCAGACCAGCCAGGCCCGGGTCCTGAGGAGTATTAACATGTAACATGGATCAAACTAGGTAAGAACCAGGTGCCTGCACAGCTAGGGAGCTGAGCTCTCCCTCCACTGCTGACACTGCCACCCTACCTGCACAGGGAAATGAGTGCCGCTCTGCACGGACCAGAGATGCTCATACTCTCCAGGTATCAGAGACAGAGGTGCTCCTTGTTCTTTTTAGTTTCTAAAATGTCCCAACACAAAATAAGGATCTATAAAGGCAGAAGCAAAGCCAAAGAGTGTGTTATTGCTACTGATACTCTGGGTCGGGTGTTTGCTTTGCCTGCATTTACATGCTTTGGGGAGTCATTCCCTGTCTTGCAGAACTGCTTTCATCTAGTGTTAATATTTCTCGAGCATCCTGGAGGTCACTCCACTCTCTCTCATTAGTCAAGTGACTTTTTCTTCCTGTAATCAGTAGTGACCCACTCTAGGACTGGCTAATTTGAAAAAAAAAAAAAAAAAAAATATTAATTTATTGATTCCATTTTTACTGATCTCAACTGAACTATGTTTCCTTAGGACACAGACAACATGGCTTTTCATTACCCTACTCACTCTCCCTTGGCTTGACCCATTTCCTTTCCTTTTCCCCCCTTTTGCCAATTGAATCAATCAAATCCTGTAACTAACCTTTAAGGGTTCCTTAGTCTTTATTTTGTTCCTATTAACCTTCTGTTTCACTGGATAATTCTGCAGCCAAGAGTAGGTGTGACTCCCACGTTACAAGTCTAGCTGTGCTGTTGACTCATGTGCTGTGCTCGCAAAGCCAGCTCCTTTAATGGGAAGGCTTATGCAATGTAGCAAGGTCTCCCAGAGCATATGCTCTTACTCGAGTTGTGAGATTTCTGCTTGTTCTCTCTGCTAAATGAGACTGAAAATGCTGGTGGGCCGCGCAGAAGGTGCATGCTATTTCATGAGCCCTTACTATGCCCTGAATACACATACAAGTCCCTGGGCCCCCGCACAGCCCCTATGAAAGGTGCTTTGGGCAGATTCCCATCCTTCTCTAGACCCAAAAATCAAATACCTGCAAAAGGATGCTTCTTGGCTCTGTATCATGGCGATGCAGCAGAGAAGCCAGTGCCGCTGGAGAGGGCAGGCTGGCTGCAGGATGCCTGGCCCCCAGGATCAGGGAATTACTCAGCAAGGAGCCTGGCTTTTTAAAGGCCACTTTGCGGTATACAGAGATTATATAAAGTGAACTTAACAGACGGTCAGGTTTGGCCTGTCATGTTGGGAGGGCTCTCACACAGGTTTTTTTTAGGAGGGAAACTAGCAAGACATGTGGTGAAAAACACCCTATAGCTTCTAAGTAATGTCTTTGAGATCTAGCCATCTGTTACCGTGAACTTCAAGTGAAAAGCAGCCACCATTTTGAAGGCAGCCGCTTAAAAAAAGCGAGAGGATTTAGCCCTTGATTCCTTGGACTGAAATCTGCTTCCCTGCCTGTCTGAAAGGCCAACACACAAACTACAAACCTCTATGGGTAAGACTGCACTTTCCCAGTGCAAGCCTGAGGAAAAGCTATACAAACCCTGACCCTTCAGGCCCCTGAGTAAGCCAGGATGGATGCAGAGAGCACTGGGCCCCCCCAGGTGGGACTGCGATACCCCAGCAGGCAGGAGACACCGGGATCCCCGGCAGACAGCCGGGACCAAGCAAGCCAGAGCTGCGCAGGTCAGAGCAGCCTCTGCCACCTCCTGCGAGGCTCACTGCCACCCAGCCCAGAGAGTCACAAGGTTCATAAAGTACATAAATAAAACCTCCTGAAGAGCCTCTATACTGAAAGGGAAAAAAACACCTCCTTCAGCAGAGCTGTGTGCTGCCTGCTCCATTTCTAATCCAGGTTTTCCCATGCTTTGGGAAAGTCGGTTCTGAGGCAGAGCCTTTGGAGGCGGCACTGTGTCACAGTGGCCCTTTGCTGGGAAGGCGGCTGGAACGTTAACCTGGGACTCGCTGCAATGCTCCCGGTGGCACCTTTCCCAAAAGGAGATTAAACCCAGCAGCTGCTGATATGGAAACCAACTGTTTGAACTGCAGCGCACTTACATATGCTAATAGCGAGAAGCCACCGACTCCTGCAAACGTGATGCAGGAAATGACTAAACATTTAGTGCTTGTTATTTAGCAGTATTCCTGGAGACACGTAGGTGGTGTGGACAGCATGGTATGTGCATTAAAGTGCAATTTAGGTCAATGATTCTTTGAAAGGACCATTCTTTTTTTTCTTCCCCCTCCCTCCTTCTCCCTTCAGGGGCATTTGCTATTCAAAGATTAACTTTTCCAGCTATCTTTTCCAAACAGTTCCCAGGAGCTCAAAATAAAATTAAAACGGGGGAAAGCCTGTAGGAATTACCCTGTTTTAATACTGAAATGTCTCTGCAAACTTTTTCCCATTTTATCTATTTTTAATGCTTGGAAAAAGAACTTAAAAGAAGCTGTACAGGGAAAAGTGCATGTTTAGACAAAACCAATAACATTTAATGAGGTGTCTGAGCCTAACTTTCTAACAGGTGAACTGACAACCCAAAATGAAAGCCAGCCCCGGAAAGATCAGCCAAATACGGGCTGTGGGAAGGCGTCAGCATGGCTTCAGCTTACACTGCAGCATGCCGCAGCTGGGATCCTCCTTTTCCATGGAATCCTCCTTTTCCGTGGGCCCTCCAGTGCCTGGTGCTTCATGAAGCATCTCTGAGAACGTGAGGTGGTGCCTCCAGCACTGCCATGGCATCCAGGGGACCTCATCCGGAAACACAAAGCTGCTGAGAAAGCAAAAGCACACACTGCATCAATCTATCATTATATCATCTATCATACATGCACTGTTGTAAGGAAAACTAGTAGATCCAGCCTACCCAAGTGGAGCTGAAGGCTCCTTACCTTCCTGGAAGACTCACAGATCCAGGGGATATAATGCTGCTGCAGATAAGTGTTGTGTCTCTGAGCAGGGGAGTTCATGCTGGGGGGGCAGGTCCACAAATCCCCCAGTCTTCCCCCCAGCACTGGGGGACTCTGATACTATTTCCAGAAATCCCAAACTGGAATTGGTGGCAAGTGTCCAGTGGGGCTGGAGGAAGGGAGCTGGGTTTGCCCAGAGGACAGGCCTCTAAAGCAGGCGTCATGAAAGAAAAGGTCTCTTTGCTGATACTGATGACGATGCAGTTTCCTGTCCAAACACCAGCAGTGAGGAACCCAGAAGACCCTCTTCAAACAGGAACAGGACCAGGAAGAATGCTGGTGTTCTCAGGCCACCTACTTTTTCCCATCCAGGGACCAGCTAAACAAAAACCCAAGAAAAGCTCATTTGTATCCATTTAATCAGCAGCCTGATTTAAATCAGGCTTTTAAATCTCCTCACCCTCACTCAAGAAAAGCTTGGTGTCCCTCGCAGTATCTCGTATCCATGGGACTGCAAAGTGTTTTAGGGGAATTGCTATGGGAGCTGAGTTTAAGTAAAAATTAATTAAACAGGTGTTAAATGAAATACAGCCAGTGACAGAACAGGGGGAAACAATGGCTACACCACTTGCCAAACCTCACCTGTGTGTTTGAGCACAAAAGCTGGTTTTGAGGAGGGCAAGCACACTGCCAGGATGTCCCGGTTATTCCAATGTCCTTCCATGAGCTTCCAGGGTCCCAAAGTTGCCAAGTGGGCACAGGACAGAAGGGAGCTCAGCAGATCTGATCATCTTCTCCCCAGGACATCACCTCCAGCAGCCTCTTGCCCCAAGCATGATCCCGTCCCCTCTTGACCCAGCAGATCCCAACACCAGTTGAGTCATCCTGACATTTAACGGTGCAGACCGGCTGGCTATGGCTAATTATTGTTGAACCACGCAAGGGACCGCAACAAAACTGAAGTCCAAGTACTTTTTAAAGCTTCTTACTTTCTGTTCCAAGTCATTTCTTCAAGTGCTACATGCATGCACGCAACATAAGGAGAAAGCAGCGGATGACTCCAAGATGCTATTAATGGTCACCAGGCAGCACTTGTCTATCAGATAATGTTTTCTGAGAAGTTTTCAAATCCTTGGGAAATCTCAGATGAACTTGAGATGTGTCTCTGGAGGCTTACCTCAGCTGGGGTACATGTCTCTGCTTAGGTAGTCAGGATGGGTCAGACCCATGGCAAACAGATTGTGCTCTTGCAGGAACCACAGTTTTATTAAAACTTCCTCATGGCTGTGGAGATACACTGGGTGTGAATCTCAAGGGAGAGTCAAGAGGCATGAAAACCCAAAGTAAAGTGCAAAAGGGCTAAAAAGAAACCCTTTGATTATACAAAATAATATATACAACTGTCTTGGGTTTCCTTACATCTCATATTTTCTTCCCTGCCTTTCCCGTGCTCCCTAGTTTTGGTTTGCTCCCGATTTGTATTGCGCATCTGAGGTTGGGACCAGACAGTGGCACCACCAACCTCAATAGCAAGCTTTTGCTTGGCCAATTCTCCAGCATTAGCTGCTTTTCAAGGCCATTTGTTCTTCAGTATAAAGCCTTTTTATTTTTATTTTCCTAAGGGAATTGATATGGCAATGCTTTCAGGATTGGTGCCAGGGAAAGAGCGTCCCTATTGCTCCTTCATTACCATGACAGCTACTGGGACCTTTGCTGCGTGTGTCAGTATCTTGGCTGCAGTTCCCAAGACTGAAGAATCTTTCCAAAGGCAGGGAATTCCCTTCAGATAAAGGGAAAGGGACAGTGACAGGAAAACTTTGACTGTTATTCCTCAAATGTATTTCTTCATGCTCTCCCAGGCAGCTGCAAACACCACTGAAGTCAGTTGGCACCTCTGTACTGACTCCAGCCAGCTTCGAATCAGCCCAGGATAGAAAGGTCAAATGAACTTTTGGCAGTACCAGTTTTACAAGTGCAGATGCAGAAATCACAATGCACAGAAATCAAAATCTAGGAAACCTTCACTTTTTCCCCCTGAACTCACTTAAGGGCCTTACCCTATGAAAAATGCATTACTGGAGAAAAAAAGATGCGCAAATACTGAGCATGATTAAAATACAAGTACCTCATACAAATGCAGGTAGGAAAAAGAGCTCCTACATTACTGCTCCTCTTAGGGAAGGGAGAAGCTGTCAGTGATCACTACAGAGGTCCTCCTCCCTGCAGCTCCTTGGCTCAGGTTCTGGGTATGAGGAGCAGACATGTTCTGTCATCTGCTCCATCACCACCCTGACCTGTCCTGAGTCATTGCTCAGTATCTTGCCTGTCAGTGCCATATACTTTGCACTCCAGACACTCTCTCTGGAGCATTTATTACTCAGAGACCTAATTGCTTAGTGCTCCCTCAGTCAGTCACAAATGCAAGACATCAGAAGACATCTAAGAATCCAGCTTCTTTGAAACCCCAAGCTATGAAGACAAGGAATGCCTTTTCCCAGGAAAATCATAGCTATGTTACTTAATGTTTATGCCATAAAACCATCTTGCATTCTTACTGTAAACAAGGATGACTTTGCGTCAACAATGATGCCTCCCTTTTGTAATGCATCAGCTAAAGGCTGACTTTGGGTTTGTGACCAGGGAAGGTGTGGTGTGGAGCTCGTGCACTTCCCGGTAACAATGCTTGACCACATTAGTAAGCAACACACATCCTGCGTTTCCCATACACTGCCCAACGTTTCACACGCAGATCTTTGCTTTCATCTAAAAAACATACTATGGGTGGGATTTGTTTACACTGGGTGGAAGTATGTATTAAAGCCAAGCCAACAACCACAAGTGTTAGAAACTGGCAGAAAGGGCAACAGCTGTTATGATGCAAAAGTACATATTTGCTCCAAGACACTGGCTAGAAAACCATCAGAGAAATCCAGACTGATTCATGCTCTGCACCCTCACCAGATGACTTCCGATAGAGTAACGCCAATTTTCCTGCAGAAGCCTGAACCCTGACGGCATGCTGGCTCCCTCCTGGGCAGCTGATGCATGCAGGGCAGCTCCTGAGACCACGGTGCTGGGACCATGCAAGCTCTTCCTTTGCAAATTACATGTGTACTGCTGTGCTGCTTTGAAGAGAAATTTCCTTTAGATAAATTTCTCTTTAATCAAAGCACAGCACTTAAGTATGAGATTAAACTTATGGTTTAACTACTGCATCAACAGTTGAATCACAACGTCTGAGCAAGCAACCAGTGCCAGACAGTCCTCGTTCCCAGCAGTGCCTGGGGAGCCCCAGGGAACCAGGTGAAACCAGGCAGGAATGCTCAAGGCTCCAACACCTGCACTGCCAAATCCACCCAGTGACAGTCCCACGGCAGAGCCAGGAGAGGAACTCCCTCCATAATTGTATTTGCAAGTGGGAGAAAAATGCTCCAAGCCTCATCCCTCTCACCTGATACAGAACAAACCTCATTTCAGGGGACAAAAGGGAAGCAGGAGAAGTTGCTCTTCAAGTCCTGAAGACTTGGAAATGTGGCCTGAAGTTTGAGCTCATCAGGAGACTCCCTGAGTTAACTTACAATCTTTAAGCATGCTCCTCCCTCAGCAAGAGCTTCCAATTCATCTTCCAGAGAATTAGGAAAAGCTGGAGAAACAGTTCTGCAGAGTTTCTCTGAGCATTCAATTCAGGTTTCTATGCTTTGTGTGTGATATTAAATGAACATAATACGCTGCCTGCAGAAGCTTTCCACTGTCATCTGGCCTGGTTTTGGTTGGAATAGAGTTAATTTTCTTCCTAGTAGCTAGTACAGTACTGTGTTTGGGATTTACAATGATAATAATGTTGATAACACACTGATGCTTCAGTTGTTGCTAAGCAGTGTTTGCATTGTCAAAGCCTTTTCTGCTCCTCATCCCACCCCACCAATAAGGAGGCTGAGTGAGTGCACAAGAAGCCAGGAGGGGACACAGCCAGGACAACTGACCTCAACTGACACAAGGGACATTCCATGCCATATGCCACAATGGTCAGCATATAAACTGGGGGGAAAAACTGGCTGGGGATTGGGTGGGCATCAGTCAACAATGGTGAGCAATTGCATTATGCATCACTTGTTTTGTATATTCTGATTCTTTTATTATTATTTTCATCCCCCTTCCCTTTCTGTCTGATTTATTGTCTTTATATCAACCCACAAATTTCCCTTTCATTTTTTAAGCCACTTCTCTCCCCCATCCCACTGGCATGGGGGCAAGTGAGCAAGCGGCGGCATGGTAATGAGCTACCTGCTGGGTTAAACCACAATATCCTCTGAACACAGTTTTCCAAAATAAGAAAGGTAAAATCACTTTCCCTAAGAAGTAAGTAAATATTAAAAAGCATCCCAGATTGATGGGGTGGTTCACATTTCCCAAGATTTGCAGTTATTGCTGCATTTCAAATCTCAGCGAAAGACTTACCTCCTTACCCCTCCCAGTCATACATTCCAGTATTTCATTGCTAGCATAACATTTTTGGGTGCTTCTCCTAATTAGATCTAGCAGTATTCTCAGAATCAAGCACCAGTCCTAGATATATCAGTGTCAATCGGCAGTACTCATCCACCACATTCAAATGACTTGAGTCGTGCCTGCAAGCTCAAACAAGATGTGAATCCTCAAGTAAAAGAGGCAGTCAATCAGCCTTTGGGATTTTATGCAGTGCACTCAGTACTGGGATGGGACAGGCTTTCCCTCTGCCAGGTGACACTACTGCAGGTCATGGCCACCATGGTCAGGCCTCAGCTCCTGGGTGGATAAGCACCTTCACAGAGGTGAAGGGTGATCCAGTAAAAGGGAAAAAAAATGGGCTGCCCTGTAAGAAAGAGCAGCAACCCTCCCAGAATGTCATCCAAGCAAACACAAGTCCTAGCCTCACAGGGATGAATGAAGACTTCTTGTGAATATTTGTTTTGAGTAAAGTCTGCTCCAGGGTGATTTGCTTCATTCTGCTGGTAGCAGAACTAACTCAGGAGCTTCATGCATGATCAGTAACTAACATAAGCAGAGCGAGCAAGACCATGCTGGCCACAGAGATGAACTTCATGCTTGTGTTATACTCCCAAGATGTCCTTGTTCCCTTGAGGCCATGAATAGAGTTGGGGGGAATTGGCTGCTATTTTTTGAGGGTAGCATATTTTTTCCCCTTAGTGCTTATAACAAGACCTCTACTCACAGTAGTGCCTACAAACTCACCCAGCCAGGAGCGATGTCTGAGCATCTTGCATAATCAGACCGCAGGCAACAAAGCTGACAATCCCCCCAACCTTCCAGCACAGACCTGAGTAGGATGGGAGAGGGCCAAACACCAATCCCATCAGCAGATTAACCACTTGGCAACTGCTCTGCCTTCCCTATCTGATGGGGTTTGCCCACACAGCTCACACAGACCTCTATGCACTGCCCATGTGTGCGTGTATAACCACCTCACCCTGTGTGAGGGCTTCAGCATCAGCACTGGTGGCTGAGCACCCTGAGTCCAGAGAGGCTGCAAAGCTCCAGCTGGTTATTTGTCCATTTGCTTTGGGTGACACACTGCTAGCTCCCACAGTGAGCAGTGCGTTCCTGTACCCCACAGCTGCCTGCATCCCCCTGGCATGATGCTGGCTAACTGCAGACAAGCAAATGTTGGCAGAAACCAAGCACTAAAGGTGCCACACACACATTTCCACCTAGTTAGGTCCCTTTGGGTTGTGCCGTATGGAATTCGGATGAATTGCATTAAGGAGCTAAATGCATAATAAAGGAATGCAAGAATCTCCCTGCTTTTGTCTCCCGCCTCCTTTTCAGTCTTGCATCAGCTTTTTATTCTCTCCCCCTCCTTGCATTAACTTCAGACTCCGTCCCTTGACCTGCAATTACAGCACAGGAACCTTCCCAGCAATGCAATGATTTCTCTGGGCACTCCAGCTTGAGAATTTTACTGCCCGCACTGGATTTATGCCACATTTGTTTAATGGCCCAGTTAGGAAACTCAGAGAGTGGGATCTGCATGTGGGATATGCACAGATCAGAGCAAGACCTGACAAAAGTGCCTGGGAGCTCTCTAGCCTAAACCCATCAGCATCAGGCTGTGTTGCTTCCCCACCATTCACAACAAAAAGAGGAGAATATCGCTTCCCCTTCTCTGTGAGAAATATCAGACATTTCGATAGGGCTACACATGGAGCTCAGCTACAGACACCCAGCCTCAGGACATGGTCAGCCATGTAGCTCACTGGTTTCTCCATGGTATGCAATGGGCCTCAGCCCTCAGGAGCAAGCTTTGCCTCCTCGAGTTCTCTCATTGCTGTGAAAATGTCTACAGCCTTTGTAAACCAGTCCATAGTTAATCACATGAAGCTCACAGGCTTTGCTGACAGTCCTGCTCCTCCACTTTCTATTCCTTCTATCAGAACAAACTGTGTTCAGATGCTGTAGGAAGCATCAAGGACATTTTTCTTAGCTTTACAGAGACGTAAGTTCTCCTGCAGAACTCTGGCTATTTCAGTTTCTTATCATATTACATGGAGCAGCACAACCAACACAGAATCAGGCTCACAGTGAGTAAGTATGAAAATCAGATACGAAGGAGAGGATCCATCAACCTTCCCTACTTCATGTTCAGGTGATGGCCAAGAAGGCACAGCCAACAAGAGTTCTGTCATCTGGCCACCAGACAGCATTAAAGAAGTTACAAACCCAAGCACCTGCCTCCCAACACACTAGTCCAATTTCTTCTCCCATCTCCACAGCTCATGACTTACTTTTATGCTATTCAGCAATCCCCTTCTCCAAGCTCCAAACCAAGACTTGAACATATTAGAGGGAGTAATGACTCTCGGGCCAGAATGCAAATTTAAAATACTTGTCCCAAATAACAGGAGGTAGTAATTAGACTCCAGCACTTCCAAAGCAGCATCCCTCAGCTACACCCTTTCCTGCACTGCTACACAGATGTAGGACATGTACCATGGCCATGCTGTTAAAATACAGGTTACAGGAGGATGGTTTTCTTTATCTGTTTCATAAACCAGCTCCTCTCTTTTGATTTTCCTCCTCCTTCGCTCTGTTTTCTTGCCTGTGAGTTTGCTCCCTGCCCCTTTTCCTGGTCCCACTGTTTTTTTCTTTTACCTTCAGGTTCCTGCTTCCTTATATAGTTCTCTCTTTCTCTTCGTCTTTACTCCCTTTTGTTACCTTTCTTGTTCTTTTTCTCACAGTTAACCAATGTTTCCTTCCTCTTCCCTGAGGTTTCCTGCAAGGCCATTTGCATTCTTTCTCAATCACATCAAACAGCTGATTTCAGTTTAGCAGCAACCTGGGAAACACCTCAGACATCCTCATGGCATCAAAGCCTCTTGCCACCTCCATTCACAAAGTCCCACTGAACTCTTGTTCTGCAAAGCAGAAGCTTGGATACACCATGCAACAAAGTGATGGTCTAGTGTGAGGTACCCCTGCCCATGGCAGTGGGTTTGAAATTAGATGATCTTAAGGTCCTTTCCAACCCAAACCATTCTCTGATGGGGTGTATGAAGTGCTGCCGCCATCCCCTGCCACTGAGCCATTCCCAAAGCCACCCTCTCCTCTTCTCGCAGTGATAATGTGTCTTGTCAATTACAACATTACCAACATCACACCATGCATCTCTTCAGGTCAGGAAGGGCAGCGCTTCTGCTTTTGCGATGCAAAAAATAAAGTAAGTGAAGGATGCTGATGCTCTGGATCTCTGCACAGCTACAGGATGAGGGGTGCGCTTAGGGCTGCTGTGAGGACCAAATGCCCCAGGGAAAATAACTGGGCCACAAGTACTTTGTCCCGCTACTGCCTGTGCCCTCAGGGAGGAGCAGAAAGTTAAAGACTACAGGTCTTTCTGTGGCTTTTAGAAAGTAGACATGGTCATTATAATCCGGTTAAAATACCTTACAAATAGGCCATAAAGTTAGCTCTGGAATAAATGAATGGTCACACATCTCCTCAGGCACAGGATTTATGTTTTATGTTTAAGAAACTATTGTTATGGTAAACCTATAAGGAGAGTGACCTACTGGGTTAATAATTCTTTCATACATCTCCGCTGCTGTTTTAAAGATGGGCTGAAACTGAAATTCCAGGTAAGTCAACCTAGAAATAGATGTTTTCAAAAAGGCAGATGGAAGCAGAACGAGCATGGTTTTATGTATCCCTTTTTCACTCTCACATTGTTTAAGATAGACTCTGTAGGGAGAAACATCTCCAGACCCTCTAAATTACTCTTGGCCAAAAGTTCACATGCTGAGAAAGCAGAGGGGAAGCAGCTCTGAACCAATTACACTGACCCAAAGCTTCAGAACTTGTTCTTCAGGTCAACCACGAAATTTATTACAGTGATGTATCAATTGCTAGGTTTACCTAAAGCTCATCTTTCAAAAAATTTATCTTAAAATTCATCTGGAAGTTTACTTGCTCTCTGACTTTCAAGATACCAGTCTGCACTTCAAATCCTTCTGCAGCCACCACGACAGCTAGAAAGCCGCTTTGTTTTAAACCAAAAAGCCATCCTGTGCCCCTGCCACACCCCACCCAGCAGCCTCATGATGCCTTGGCTCTGGTCCCACGTGCTGCAGACACAGACATTTCCCAACAAGAGATGCAAGGGTGCTGGGGGAAAGAGGGCTGGTTGCACCCCCAAGTGAGGAGAGGGGCACACGGGGCAGTGCTCTGGTCAGTGCTGTGGCTGCAGAGAGGGTTTTGAAGGAAGCTTGTTCCCACAGTCACTGGTGCATCCCTACTCTGGGACCCGCAACCTCCTCCCACCCAGCCCAGGGCTGATATCACATCCTTCCAGCCCAGCATCCTTTCCCAAAGCTGCGGGAACTGCTATAATGCATCTACTACCACATCTTAGCTATGACATCTGGGCACTCCACTGCCCAGCTCCTCCTCAGGGCACCCTGTCTGGAGTCAGTTGGCAAATAATGCGAGCAAAGGACCGCATTTTCTCTTCCTCTGAAAGCACCCACCCTGCCCTCTGCTGCACCAAACCACCAGATAAACAAACAGTGTACGGGTGCAGCGCAGGCATCTCCAGCAGGAAACAAAGGCAGAACTCACTCTATTTTAATCCCATCAAGGGTCTTCTTGGAAGCAAGGCAGAGCCCGGCTGTGCAGAGTTAAGAATGAAACCCTATTTTTAGCCTGTCCCCGGTGAGGTAAGTGCGCGTGAGTCAGACGCCGGCGTGGGATGTTGCATAAGACAGGGCCTGTGCCGCAGCTCCCGGCGCACGGGGGTGCAAGGAGGATGGAGGGAGCCTTCCCTCGCCGCTTCCTGGCATTGTCATTTCAAGACAGACCCTTCATGGTATTTAAATGCAGGGTTTTTTCTTCATCACCCTCCC
>JAOEHY010010936.1:0-15259 GCA_025447955.1 Psilopsiagon aurifrons | reverse complement strand
GGTTATTGGGAAGGGCAGACTCCCCGGCACCAAACCCACCATTAATCTATTTTGAAAACAAGATCATGTTTTCCAGATACCACTGCATGACTCGCTCCTGTTCTGCCAACACATTTTTATGGTGGTTTGGGATTTTTAGGGGGTTTCTTCGTGGTAGGAGGAGGAGTTTAACAACTGATAAGCATACCAGTGTGCTTCACAGTGAGCCAGAAGAGTCTGTGCCCTCATTGGGGAATGCTTAGCAAATAAAGGCCTTCTGCATCGATCTCCTTTCTGGGGACTGGGTCCCCAGAAAGCCCTCTCCAAGGGTGCTGGTAATCCATTCCGGCTGGAGGATGTGTACATTTCAATACCAATGATATCTGAAGGCAGCAGCGTCACTAGCCATGCATGCAGGATGTTTGCTTGGGTGCATGCCCCAGGAGCAAGGTTAACCCCTCAAAAGCTAGTGTGACCATAGCCCAGCAAAACATGAGGCCAGATTCTCTGCAGATGCTCTGCAAAGCTGAGCTCTAACTGGCCCATGCCTGGGGATTCCTGGGAAGAGGAAAACAAATTAAAAGTGAGGTGAGAAGTCAGGGAGCTGGTAATGTCACACAGCTGAGGAAACCGAGGCAGAGACAAGCTTCAGTTGGGAATTCATTCACTGACACCAAAAGGATTATGCTGCAGGTTTCATCCACTCCTGAGACTGGGTCAATCCAGGCAGTAAGAAATCCATGTGCTACTTCTGAGTGTTGCAGAAAGTCCCAGTCACTGCAGGGAAAGGAGTCTTCCACCAGGACAGAGCCAGGCCGGATCAGGGGAACGTGAGCGTCCTGCAGAACATATTTCATGGAGAGGCTATTGGGTGCCTTGCTCATTTAAAACAACCTTGTGCTTATTCATCTTTATGCAATGTCCCCTGTGATTGCACACAGCTACATGCAATACTGGGGAACTTAGGAGAAATTCAATTATATTGATTTACAGACGAAAGAGACAATAACAAATGTAATGGGTAGTTGCTATTCCATATTTTATAGTAAGCCATTAAGACTTTGGTTTTTAATGTCCTGTAGCTTTAGAATGAAATTAAAACATTCATTTTCAGGATGAGGCGCTTCTCCACACAGAGCCTGGAGCTCCCAGCTAACCTAGTGTCGACACACTTAAAGCAAGACCTCCTCCAATCTGGGTGCATTCAGATACTTGCTGGAAATCAATTGAAGAAGGATCCTCTCAGAAAACATGCTCTTGGTATAAAATATGCCTAGCGGGCATCCCACTCATCTTGAAAATCTAGTTCTAGACTGGATAAACAGACAGTAGGAAACTGATTCGGAGGAGGTTTCTGTTTAACATCCATGCTTTGAAGATCCACCTTCTAATTATTATGTAGGGGATCACAGTCTACAGCAGGGGAATAAAAATCTCCAAGTATTAAGCTAAAGTGAGCAGTGAATTGTACTGGTCTGTAGCATGTTCCAGGTACCAATGACCAAAACCTGACTGATTAAGGAGAGTCTTAGGAAAAAAAAAAGACAGATTTTTGACAGGGGTAGCAAAATCATTCATCCAGACTTGAGATTACCAGCTGAGAAACCCCTGGCACCTCCCACTGCTGGGTACACATTTCACAAGTGACAGCTTAATGTGCTGCTGCTCTGCTGCTAAGTGTATGGCTCCAGTAAGGAATAAAGCCTTGATCCTCTCCTAACCAGGATTCCCTCCTCTGGCTCACCCTTCATTAGTGGTCAGAGTACCACGATGGCCTAAATGGAAAACAAAGTGCACCCAATTCCCCAAGTTTCTTCCTTTCAGCAAGGAAAATGTGAAACCACCTTGTTTATAATTATGCTGCTAGCAGAGGAGTTTGCCTCCCCAGTATTCAGATTCTGCTGGGCACAACACAGCCAGGCAGCCGCTCTTTCTAACACAGATCGAAAATGCCTGCTCATTATTATGGACAAGGGCTAAAAAGCTGCTGAGACACATTTCGGCATCTTAATATTGCTCTGAATAAAAAAACAATAGGCTAAAACTGTCGTTTCTTGAGGTAGAGCATTTTTATGTTAATTACAGTTTAGGAGCTCTGCTCGGTAGTTGAATGAATGACCATTTGTTTGCAGCATCTTATGCTACCACTGCATGCATTTTATGGCGATTTAACAGAGTATTTATAGCTGAGGTTAATAATTTCCCTGCAGTTTTTCTTAGCTCCTTGCCATTATTTGACACCTTGAATGGCTCCTCCCCACCCACTGCCTTGACCAAGCAGCAATGTGCTGCCAGAACAGCAAAGATAACTCTTTCAGCACACTCCTTTCTGAGCTGAGCAATGGGAGCAACATTTGCCTTCCTAAATTATGGCCCCCTGTTCCCAGAAATCAGCCTCAGTCATACATCTCTTTTTGCAGCTCCATCAATGATGAAGTCTTCCTAAAAGTGCCCCCCTCCACCCTGAAACACCAGGGCAGCTGTGTTCCCCCCACGTAGAGGCTGGGGTGACCTTGGTGCAGCTCCCATGGGACATGAGGAAGACAGCCTTCCTCAGGTGAGCAGACCAGGTTGCTGCTTCAGCTCACAGCTGCCTGGCACCCCTCCAGGTGATGGTTGCTTGCATTTTAAAGCAAGCCACCCACAGCCCAGTCCCAACAGCAGTGGTTTCCCCAGCCTTGGCTTTCTGCGAGAAGTCTGGAGCACATTGTGGTTCAAAAGTGCTGATGAGCAGAAAGTGGCTACCTGAGCCCTGCACACAGAACCTTCCCAAAGCACCCCCCCCCCCCCGCAAGAAGACTGAAAAGGAGGCTCTTCTCATGCTAATGTGAGAAGAGCTGAGAGAGAAGAGGAATCCCTCTATCAGGCTCTTCTCTCTGCCCCAAAGCATGGGTTTCACTCCCATTTCACACCTGTTTGGATGGATGCATGGATGGAAGGGAGGGAGGATGGATGGATGGAAGGGAGGATGGATGGGAGGATGGATGGATGGACGGATGGATGGACTCTTTAGTGCATCCACCTCCTCAAGGATGCATTTGCTCAGCTCCTGCAGGGCAGGTCACTGAGGGTTGGCTCTGCCCCAGGCCTGAGCCTGGAGCTCATCCAACAGATTAATCCAATGTTTTCAGATCACATCTTTGGGGACAGAGGGCCAGAGATTTGGGTGCAGTCCAGGCAGGCGGGATGGGGCTGTGGGGCACCCCCAGGGAGCAGGGCTGAGGTGTGAGGGGAAGCAGCAGCTGCATGCCTTCTCTAGGGAGCAGATAGCTGAGAGATGAGTTTCAGTGCCAGTTTCAAAGGCACATGCTTCTCACAATTAACCCCCTGACCTCCCAGGAGGAGCTAGGCCAGCCTGTTGCCACTCTTCTTGGTGTTTGTGAGGCTCAGGGCATCATCCTCGAGCTTTACAACAGGACAACAATGCACAAGATGTGTTGCCAAGCAGGAAGAGGGAAGGGGGAGGAAAAGGAGCAATGGGACTGGGTGATTTACAGTATCAGATGGGTGAGGCTGCCTCTGGAGACTGCCCGTCTCTGCCCAGGGCTGGGTCAGCCAGAGCAGGTTGCTCGGCTGAGTTTTGTATGTCTCTGCAGGTGGAGACGCTGCATCAGTTCTGTGTGCCCCGTTCCTACGTTTGACCACTGGTAACATCCAGGAAGGCTGGGATTTAATCTGTCAACATCTGAAAATGTCATCAAAGCTGGGGCAGAGCCTGGTCACCTTCATCCAGGTCTCATGCATTTCTGGCACCCTCTGCAGGGCCCCTGGTCCAGCTCTGCTCCTTGGGAGCTTTCACCACCTCAGAGCTATGATCAGTACAGGAGACTCAGGCTCCTAGCTAGACCTACTCCCTTCTCTTTCTTCATCCACACATTTCATAATTCACAGGTTTGAATATTCTACCTTTTTGCCATTTAACCTTTGCCAGCAAAGTTAATTTGCAGAGGCAGATTGTGAGCTCTGTGGGACAGAAAACACATTTTTCTACTGTGTGGTACATAGTAACAGTTTCTATGTAATATTCCATAGAAATAACATTGTCTATAGGCAGGGCTAAATATAACAGCTCTAATGAAGTTACCTCTGGTCTTGAACATAACATACCGCCTTCCATCCCGCAGGGCTTCAGCACACACGCTGTCCCCCTTCATCAAAAATAGGGGAGTAAGACAGCTGTTTTGCTGTCCTCAGGCAGATTTACCTGCTTCCATTTCGGCTGGGAGCAATTTCAGTATATCCTTCTCTTTCTAAATACCACACAGTGACCCCCAGGAAATATCACAGCCCTCTTTTCTACCTCCTCCTGCCCAGGCTGCTTCCCAGCTCTGTCCCTCTGCTCCATGGCCTCCTTGCTCCTCCCATTGCAAAACCTCTCTCCCTGCCTTTCTTGGCATTGTTGTCCCTCACCAATCACCTGCACTACCCAAATCTCATCAGAAGATGGGTCTGCCACTGTTATTATTTCTAAAAATGAGGAGATAAAGCTCATGTGAAAGAAAACAGAGTTACCCCCAACCTGAGCATTGCCTGGTTAGGTGGAGCAGAATTGAAATTTCCCTCTAAAAGCTCACAACATAGGAGATCCAAAACTGAGGAAACTTTAATGACCTCAGCCAATCATGTCTATGAATTAGGCTGCTCAGGTTGATTCCTACTTGTGAGTTGTATGGCATCACACACAGCGCAGCAACACAGCCATCCAGGTTAAAAACATGCACAATCACTTCCAGGGCTGCAGACAGTACTGGCAGAAAATGGGTTCCCCCCCAGCCCAAAGGCCCAGTCCTTTGGATCACTGCACCCTAACGTGTACAATTATTAAATGCCTTTGTTGGGGCCATCTGCCCTGAGAGCTGCAGCGTAAGGGCAGGGGCAGCTGCCTGCAATAGCTTGTTGTCTCTAGCTGCTTATCTGGAGCTCAAGTCACAGATGGCTAGTGGTCCAGAACTCGGAAGCAGAAGGCACCCAAATGAAACATACTTAGCTTCAGCACGGCTTTAGAACTTCACTAGCAGGCTGCCTTGCTTAAAATCACTTAAACCTCCTGTTACACATGCAGACGGAAAGAGCACTCCAGAAGTTACAGATTTTCTACAGATGCACAAAAATAAGCAGTGGCTTAGCTAAATTGTAATTGGTACGGGGCGAGGGGGGGATGTGACACAGTATCCCTTTCATGCATTGCAGGCTCATAGACAGTAAGAATCTGATTTTTCTTCCTCACTTACTATCTGCATTCTCTACCACTGCAGGCAGTGTTTAGAGAACCCAAGTAAGCAAAGGGTATCTGATGATGTGCCACTGCAGAAGCAATGGTGGCACTTACTATTTGCATAGAATTATCTTTACTGTGTAAAACAGACATCATGCTCTTATAAAACAAGCCAGAGACTTCATCCCACATTCCTTCACTACAGTAGGTACACCTACTACTGTTGTACCTATAGAACTCTACCTATTCTGTAGGTAGAATAGGTGCACTCATTCCCTGTACCCAAAGGATGTGCTGGATAAACAAGGGGAGAAGTTGCTTTAGAATACCCATTTTGCATTCCCTGTGAAGGCCAGATCCAGCCAATAGCACAGCAGTGCAATAAGCTGTAGATCATGATTTGACAGGAGTCTTCCCCACAGACTGCCAAGCTGTACAGGAGCTGGTAACAAGAGACTTTGCTGCCTCCAGCTAACCTATATGTGCTCAGGACCCATGGACCACTGTGCACCACTCTCTCCCATGAAGCAACCATTGCTCCATCCAGGTCATGAAGTCACTCTCATTGACAACAATGACCAACACATCCAGCTGCATCTCAAGTCACTGCCGAAAGCCTCTTGGCTGGGGTGGTTCTGTGCAGTCCCCGTGGGCTGCAGCTGGGCCTGGTGGAGACTGATGTCGCTGATCAGCTGGCTGGCTGCTGGCCAGTACTTGGGATTGTAGCGAAGGGTTATCTGCCTCAGGGGATCTCAGCTTGGGATGTTCCAATTCCAAGTAACAGATCAATTTACTGAGCTCTGCGCCTGCTGGAGTCCAAGATGCTCTTTTGAGCACCATGCGGTCACCAGGAGCTGGGCACCTGCCAGCCCCAAGGTCTCCAGGTTAGGGCTACAACTTGACACCAAAAAAAACAACTCCAAAACCCATACAACGTCCTCATTTTCTGTTTTACCACTCTAAAATGCTGTGTTTGCTCAAGTGTCTGACTATACTCAGCCATCACCGCCAAACAGAGAGCTCAGCAGTTGTGTCCACCCTGGCACTCATGTTGCGAGCTCAGCTGGAGAGCACAGCCATGCACCAGAGAGACTGCAGGAGAGGTGGGAGAGAGGATCTTCCTTCTGCTTTACTCTCTGTTCTGTCTTTTCTCCTTTTACCACTTTATCACTGCTTTACCTTTTTCTGCTCTTTTGTTCCTCCTCTCCCCTTGATCATTAACGCTCCCCCGGTTCCCATCAAAGCCAGGTAAGTCCAACCCCCAGCACTGAACTGATCTGTGCTTTTTATCAGGGAAGGAGCATCAGTACCCCCACCGGGATTTGTCCCTAATCTTTGCACTTCCATTTCCCTCCAGAGCTTTATTCCCACCAGCTGCAGAAAACATGAAGTGTCTGGGCAAGGTTATGTTTGGAAGCTGCAGGTTGATGCCCACAGTGGCAGAGGAAACAGCCTTCAGCTGGTTTGCTGGAGCAGAGCACTGTGGGTGCCTGAGCTTCAATGCCAAACCCACGAGTCCTCTGTTGGGTCCACAAAGGCAGGGTGAGTCCCTCTGTTCAGCTGTCTGGGCCCACATCTCTTCCCTCCCAAGCTGGCGTCTCCAGTCACATCATCACCATGTGCTCTGCCTCCAGCGCTTGCTCAAAATCAAATGGTATTCGCAAGGATTCTATTGGAGCACCTATATCCTTCATTCCCACCATCATGCAACAGTGAGCTAAAACTCTTCAGATTCAGTTTATCAGAAGAATTTCTTTCACTAAATCTTTGCTAGAAACCCCTCACATTATCCTGAGACTTGGCATTAACCCAGCATGCAGCCACCAACAAATTCAGATTTGTTGTTAACAAACATGAGGAAATGCTTGGCCACTGATGCATCCATGACCTTCTCTCAGGCATCACAAGAAATTACTGTTTTCCCTTACCTGCTGCCTTCTCTTCCACTCCCCATGATGTGAAACAATTAATCATGGAAGGGGTGAAAGTGCTCCTCTTCACTCCCAGAGAGGGGAAGAAAAGAGCTGCAGGACATTTCTAGCTCAAGTAAAAAGCATCAGGATAAGTTTGGCACCAAGTCATTCTACAGAAAAATTAGCAATGATCTCCACTGCAACACGAACTGGAGCTGGCTGGATATTTGTCAGGGTTTTGGCATGTGTGGGTTGGGGTTGGTTGGGTTTTTTGCTTTTAGATAAATTAATTTAGAAATGGAATGAAGAGGCACCTCTTGTATAGCGGCCCAGCTCAGAAAGTGTTGATTTGCAGTTTTTGTGAGGGTTTAGTGCTCCTCTTGCTTTCACTGTAGCAGCCTGTTTTTAGACCACGGACACACCAGCCTGCTTCCTTTTTGCAAGTTTGTGAGGAATATGTATCAGATTATATACATATATACACATAAGTTTATTTTCCATGTTTGTATTTCAGACTTTCTTTTCATCCTCTCCAGGCATCCTTATTGACAGACTGATAAATACTACAGCATCTCTTTCCCATGGATTAGGAGGGCTGCAACTATCTGTTCAAATGTTCAGACTAATCCATTTTTTCACTGCACATAATAGAGAAGGGTAGGAAAAAGCACCGTAAACCACAATGGGTGATCAGGCAGGGGAACAGCATGTACAAGGAATGCTCTGTAGCGGCTCTGGAATGACACTGTACCTGTTTCTGAAAGCTTAATTTGTCATTTCAGGATTTTGTGTAGCAGAGGAACCAGCTGCAAGCTTGAATCATTGTGTTCCCATCAGGGCAGCTCACAGAATTCATCAGGAGGTAAACCGTATACCAGCGCTGCAAGGTGTATTGCTTTCAGTAAGCCAGGGAAGAAGAGGCTTGCAAAAAAGAGGTGTTTCAAAACAAGAGTGTGCCTGTAGTTTTGGAAACACAGAATCAGGGCTGAAGTTCTTAAGTCAATAACAATCCCCTGATCTTCTCAAGCATCTAAATATCTCAGGATGCCACAGGTTCATCTCTCCCAGAGGCAGTGATGCCTTAGTTACTCCCGTGTTGCCGTCTGAGGCCAGACAAAGGAAAGCCACACTGGATTTGCAGGCAGGATTTGCATCAGTGATGTATTACAGCTGCAAAGCTCAATGCTCTGGGCAAGACCAAGGCAATGAGACTTACTAAAATCACTGTTTTTCCTCAAAGAAAAAAAAAATAATCTCTTACTTTTATCACAGGAAAGTTACCCACTACCACATGGAGCTTTGAGAGCACAGGGCATCAAGTGGATAGAATTTGACAGGGGTAAAGGAGAAATGAGATATGAAATTAAATCATACATTGTAACACTTGCCTCTTGCCTGCGAGAATTTGGAATAAAGAGACAGGAAGGTGCCTGGCACCAGAAATACCATCAAAAACGGCTTATGCAAGATTTTATTTTTATGAAGACATGCTCAAAAGGAAGACAAGCAAAGCATGGCCCTAAAACAAATATAATTTTTCACAGTCAGAAAGATTAGTTGTGCTCAATAGTCTACAGCTAAGTGGGAAGAGCTGGTTATTAGGTGACAGTGGAAAAGAAATAGAATATTGCAATCTTACCCAAAAAAATAGAAGGATATCACTGTCATATAAAGACAGAAGCTTCTGAGGCTTGAGATAGGAGATTTACTTGAAACCCACAACCTAATGAAATGTCTAGTTTAAGGCTAGATTGTAAGGGCTGTCAAAGACACAAAGCTGGAAAAAAGCCTTCTAAAAGAGCCCAGTAAGGATTCACCATTGCTGTAGATCACAACCACAAAACCTGGCCAGAAAACCACATAGGACAAAGCAATAAAATCCCAGCCCCAGGGACCAAGGATGCAGAGCCAGATTTGCAAGACCTGGGGAGAGATTTGCAAAGCCTGGCATATTTGCACAAAGCAGTTTCTATCAAGCGTGGAACTATGTGTGGGTTTCTACAACTCTGCTGCATTTACAAGAACATGGGACATGGAGCTGTTGGCGCAAGTCCAGAGGAGGGCCACGAGGATGATCAGGGGACTGGAGCACTTCCCGTATGAAGATAGGCTGAGAAAGTTGGGGCTGTTCAGCCTGGAGAAGAGAAGGCTGCGTGGAGACCTCATAGCAGCCTTCCAGTATCTGAAGGAGGCCTACAGGGATGCTGGGGAGGGACTCTTCATCAGGGACTGTAGTGAGAGGACAAGGGGTAACTGGTTTAAACTTAAACAGGGGAAGTTTAGGTCAGATATAAAGAAGTTCTTTACTATGAGGGTGGTGAGGCACTGGAATGGGTTGCCCAGGGAAGCTGTGAATGTTCCATTGCTGGTGGTGTTCAGGGCCAGGTTGGACATAGCCTTGGGTGGCATGGTTTAGTGGGAGGTGTCCCTGCCCATGCAGGGGGCTGGAACTAGATGATCTTAACGTCCTTTCCAACACTAACTCTTCTATGATTGTATGATGAGGACCAACAGAAGCACACCTTGAAAGAAACCCCAAAGGTCCATCCCTGCAGGGAGCAGATGGCCTCAGTACAAAGATGGGATGTTGGTGATTTCCTAAGCCAAGGCACTGGTGGGTGAAATGTCAGCCTGAGCATGAGGGTCTCTCATAAACGGAACACTTCCATGAGTGGGTAGATGGAGTTTCAATGAAAGGGTTGAAAAGGAAATATAATTGTGCTTGTTGCTGCATTTGGCTATTGCAGTAGGAAAACAATTTCTGTCATAGGCAGAAGCGAGCTGGATGTCAGAGGAAAACAAAACAGTGAGAAGTTTTTTTAAAGTAACAAGTTCATATTTGAAACTTCAGCATTTGGGCTCATATCCCCCAGCCAGCAGGATGTTCAGTATGGAAACCTGCATCTGCACTGCCTGTCCAGGGCCCTCAAGGGAGGAAAACAGGCACCTCTGGGATGCAGTTCATCTCAGCTAGTTTAGATATCTAGCTTAGCTCCAGCTTGTAAGGAGATGAGTTGCATCCTAGATGTGGGTATTTTTCTCCAACAGATAAAAAAGGAGGCTTTACAACACATGAGCTGGATGGCTGCTGTCATCTGAGACCAGGGTAGGATTCATCTTCCCTTCCCGAAAATTCATAAAATTGATATCATAGGACAGGAGCTTGTGGAGGACAAAATAGATGAAGAGAAACAGAGCTAAAGAAAAGTGGTGAAAAAACCCCAAACAAACAAACGTACCCCAACACGAAATAAAAGCCCAATTCCCTGCAGTAGGTGAAGGCAATGCAGGAAGTGATCCTTCTAAAGTAAAATGAAGAAGAGACAGAATTAAACCCCCCCTAAACTAATGTTTCCAAACATACTGAAGGAAGCCAGATTCACAGGCCAAGGCTGGCACAGGCCTTCTTCTGCTGGGAAAATATATATTGATTTTGGATCACTGTTCTTAGAATCCAAAAATAGCAGTATTAAAGATTACAAACCAGTAATCATGTGGTCCCTTAAAGTCTATCTGCCAGTCACAGCATAACAACTATGGAAACAACAGATAACAAACCACAGCTTGAGCATTACATTTGAAGTGTTTCAGAGGAAAAAAATATTATGAAGAAACTCCTCTGAGCCCAAAGCAATTTGGCTCAGTTTGGGATTTCCAGCTTATCTACCTCGTGGGAAGCAATGCCTACGGTCCAACCCAGCCCCAACCCAGTTTACAAATGTATAATGAGGTGTTACTTTGGATGCTGGGAGGTAATTCCACCCTCTAGAGGGGACCAGACTTCTAACAGAAACAGGAAACCCTTTATCAGATTCATTCAGAAAAAGAGAAGATGGCAGCTCTGGTTCTCCAGGTAGCAGAGCAAGGCTGAGTGGACTTACTGCACCAGAGACAGGACTAAGGGAGTCAGCGCAGGGACACCTGGGGGACCAGAAGCAAGAAGGCCAGCTCTGAGCACAACTGTACCCCACAGAACTGTTTTTTTGATGCTATGCAGGTCCTTGCTTCCTTCCCTAAGACAGTGTGGCTGAACTGCAGTGTTCAGGAGCAGCCCAGCCAGGGCAGTTTTGGGAACAGTAAGAGCCTGCAGCCAGAGCCAAGCAGATGATGCCTTTCTTCAGCTGGCAGGAATGATTTTTAATTTATCTCTTATACTAAGATGCATCCAAGTCATTACCCCGGCCAGGAAACTGCCCCCATCACCCACTACCATCACATATACTGCCTGTGTGAAGAAGCCATTGCCAGCACCTTGACAGCTCCACCCAATGCTGCGGCTGTACCTCTGTGATCGAGCTATCCAGGTGTAAGCGGTCTGGTCCCATAGTGGCCAGTGCTGCTGGTGGAGCAAGCAGGTGCTGCCGGAACTGCAGTCCCCACTGGTTCTTCAGTGGCTCCTCCATGTCCGGGGCACTGCAACCTCTGGGGCTTGCTGCAAGCTTGACGTTCACGTTTGGAAACTGGTGACTTTTGGCCCCTGGCAGAGGCATAAGAGATGATGGAGGAGAGAGAGGGGAAGGACTAAATTTGATGCTGTTCTGAGTGCAGTGAAACTATAGAAAGAAAAAATCCTGCAGAGTTAGAAAAGCTGATTTACAGCCGAGCTCATTTTCAGAGTGGCAGCTGCAACATCTGCTAATGGTGGTAAAAGCCCTCCCACCTTGGCTACATATCAGCTGCTGTATAAACTCATCCACAGGCTAACAGGCATTCAGCATTGGCTGTTTCAGTGCACTTTATTGCTCCAGCACTTGTGAAGGGAACAAGTTTGTGTCCCTGACGGCTAAGAGCCGTGTGTGACCTGGAGCCTCACCTCTCACCGGGGTGTAAAACCCCCTGCATCCCCCTTCCCATGCCCATCCCCTGATCTGGCCCAGGATGCCGACTCCCAGCCCAGCTCGCACCTTCACAGCAGCCCCACCAATCCACTGCTTCCCAGCAGAGAACAATGCTGCTACAGCCAACTTGCCTCTTACCTGACCTGGAGTTCCATTAGGAGGAATGCTCCAGCTAAGCAAGCCCAGGGCAGTCACCACCCAGAGCTTGCAGCACAGGGCAACCCACCCAGGGCACTTCCAGTAGGGCAGGGGAGCTGGAAATACAACTTCTGTTAAAACTCCTCTACAAAGTACTCTGGATGCTAATGGGCTTTAGTTTTCCATGAACTTGCAAAAGCGGTACCCTGCAAGGCTGCAGACAATTGTCCGCGCTTCCTCACCCAGTCCAACATTCATTATACTTTTCAAACAGACATTAGGATTAATTTAATTTTGATTTTTTTTTTTTTCCTGAAGCAGACTATAATTAAATGTCCTTTTCCGGTGACATTTGCTGGGATACAGTGAGGCCAGGGCATTTTTAGACTCATTCAATATAACTTGCATTTCCAATATAACTTGCATTTCAATTAGCATAAGTGCATGAAGTAAACATTAAAAAAACAACAGCCCAGTCACTTGGTCTCATACTCGTGGGACAGTTTGATTTTTAATTGGCTGCTATTTTTTATGTTTCCAAAGGAGAGGAAGTGGGAGCCCTAACAGAAGTGCATGTTAAAGCATGCTGAATTCATTTGCATTTTCTCCTCAGAACTGTAATACCTTTTCCTTGCCACAGCTGAAGCTTCGTGTTGACACTTCATCTCTGTGCAGCTGCCCTTACTCGAGGAGATTTTCTTATAGGAAATTTCCTACTGAGCAACACTCTTTCCTTGAACAAGGCTTCTTCTCTTTTGGTCCATCGCATCAACATGCCTGAGCATGGATTAGCAAAGGCATGTGTACTATTTCCAATAGCTTACACTTCCTCTTTAAAAGGAATCACAGAGAAATACAGTATCCTTTTCATTCCTACTTTTCAGGGAACATCTTCCAAAAAAATCAGCCCCATTTGGGGGTTCACAGATCCCAGCTGCCCACTGAGAAGGAGATCATTAAAGAAAGAGTCACATCCTGCTGCATTTTAAAGTACAGCATCTCACACAACAGACCCCTAATTTGCCGGGGGTGCTGGGCAGGAGGCAGTGCTATGCAGCAGCGATAGTCATTGAGCCTGTAATAAGTTGTCGCAGATTACCATAGGAGACATTAAAGAAAGGACCGTTTAATTACACTTCTTTGTTAGAGGAATTAAAAAGCAACAACTGGTTTAATTCACCTCCCACAAGAGTGGAAAAGGAAGAGCATCTTCTTCCTGCCATTTAAATCTCCTTTCTGTATCACCAGCGACCAAAGTCGAGGGGCCATGGAAGAGGACACCAGCCCATGGGCTGACAACAACTCCTGGAGAAGCAAACTGGAGGGCTTGGCTTCCAACCCAATAGAGAGGCACTTATAGAACAGCACTCAGAGACGTTGTCCTAAGAAAATTCCCTGTGTTTCTGCAAGCTCCTGCCCATCATACAGCTCTGATGGTGCTGTGTCTGCAAGAGAGATCCAACATTTCTGGGCTTGTTTCGGGGGCCACATGGAGAAATGATGCACTGAAGGTGAAGAGGCAGGCTCGGTGAATCCAAGTTTTCACTGCAGAAAATGGAGGCCTGGGGGCTCATGTGGTAAGAGGGGCACGTCCCTAAAGGGACTACTCAAAAGCACATGCAGAAGGCTCCCGACATGGCAGCAGCAATAAGGAACACTGAGTGCAAATACCTCGTCCTTGAGTAACCCAACCAGGCTGCAATATATTGAGCAGATCTTTGGCCCTAATTACCCCCAGGAGCTGGAGAAACATGGGGATAGTGCTCCAGAAGAAAGCCACCATCAGCACAGCTATTTCTCCTCACAATAATACTGTTGCAAAAGCAAAATGAAGCATGATTACAAAAGCCAATAGCATTTCTAAAAATAAAGGAAATACCAGTAAGTGCCTACATATGAAATGCAGCATTTTATCTAACGCTACCAATTGAACTCAATGCTGCGCTGCTCGCTGTGCTGTTCCTAGCATAAGTGCAGTGCATCTCTAATTGATTTACCCTTATTATTCATTTTGTACCAGGGCTTGCAAATTCCTCTCCCAGCAGAGAACATAACTTTTCTTGGTTTCTGATGGACAGCAGCAGGCTGACTGGGATAAATCCCACTTGATCAAATCAAATATCTCCATAGTCATCCCTCCTGAGTGGCTCAAACACTGCCAGTGCTGTGTTAGTGGAAGGCAGTTTCAGTAGTTGTATTTATTCTTCCTTTAGTCTCTTCCACAGATCCCAGAGCTTTCCCATTATCTCAGACACTGGAGATGCTTTCCTTAACTTAAATGCAAAGCAATCTTCTCCAGGAGGAGAGGAGATTAGATTGCCATCACTGCTGAGTGGAAAATTGCCTTCAGGAAGTCTCAACCCAGAACCATCATCTCCCAAGGGGAAGCAATCATCCCACTGCCCTTATCCCACTTCAGCCAATGTCACTGAGCTGGAAGCTAGCAGACCCCATGGTCAGGTTAAGATTCATGAGCAGTTTTTGTGCAGTTACTACAGTTATTACACACTGACAAGTGCCCTTAATGTGACTTGAGGCTCTCTTCTGAGGTTGGCATTTCCTGATCAGCAAGTCTACCCATGGGCTCTTATTAATCGCCAGGCATCCTCAACACTTGTTGGTGCAACCCCCACCAGGGGTCGGCACTCCCTTTTCCTGGGCACAGAGAACCTCATTGCCCCCTTTTTGATTTGACCACACTAGCAACACATGGGTTCCAGAGCTGAACAGGAGAAGATGAGGAAGGTGACAAGTTAAATGTAGAAGCTGACCTGCCCAGCATGCTAATGAAGTAGCTTGGTGAACTGCGGCTCACCTGTAGCAAACCATTTCCCCATCTCTCCCTGCAGCAGCCAGGGGGTGTCACAGGAGAGCAGTACAGGGAACACAAACCCTTTTCTGCTGCCTTCAAGTTGAAGGATACATCCAGAAAGCTCCTTGCTGTTGGAAGCAGGCAGCACTCCTGGCCCACTGTGTCCCTACGTATCCTCAGGGAGGGACGCAGGGACTGGAGACCCCTGCATGCCCTTCCCAGAGGAGCCTAAAACCCAGCTCCCTGTCCTCAGGTCAGTTCTTACCCTGGTGCCCACCAGGCCTCCATAAGAATCATAGAATAGTTAGGGTTGGAAAGGACCTTAAGATCATCTAGTTCCAACCCCCCTGCCATGGGCAGGGAC
>JAOEHY010010935.1:0-16705 GCA_025447955.1 Psilopsiagon aurifrons | reverse complement strand
TTCTTTTCCCTTGTATTTCTCTTGTCATTATTATTACTAGTGGCAGCAGTAGTGGTTTGTGTTATACCTTAGTTACTGAACTGTTCTTATCTCAATGTGTGGGAGTTACATTCTTTCAATTCTCCATGTAGCAAACTGTGTGGCTGATTTACGGCCTAAACCACAGCAAAATGGAATGATTTTATTTGCTTTTTGTGACATTTCAATTGTGTTCAGATCATTGATAGCTGAAAGCTTTGAGAAATGAGATTTATTCTGCTGAGAATATGACCCTAGAAAAATATTTGAGTAAAATCGAAATAGTTGCTTTTTGCTTGTTCTTTTTCTTATAGTCAAACAACTAAATATGGAAACATAACAAAGTGGCAGCAAGACCTTTAAAGAGAAATTTTCAAAGTATAGTAAAGGGATATGTGTTGCTATTATTATAAAATGTGATAAATTAATTAAGTTTTCTGTGGTTTTTATAGTTAGGATTTCTCATGAAAGAGGTTTGTGATAGTTTGGATAGACAAGGGAAAATAAATTTTGCACTGAATTTCCATCACCTACATACTGTTTTTCCTGTAATTGTAGATGATGAATGCATTCCCAAGAAAGTTCATATCCTGAGCACAACATTTTCTTTACAAGTTTCTAACACATAACAGACTGCATCCAAGGGTGCTGAGAGAACCGGTGATTCTCCCTGAAAGGCCTCATTCTCTCATCTTTGATAATTTGTTGAATTTAGGAATGTTCTCCAAAGGCTGGAAAACAGTTGTACAATCTTCAACAAAAGCCAAAAGCTTAAGCTGTGAAAATGCAGGCTGACCTTTATTTCAATATCTGGGGAAACCACAGATCAAGTCCTTTTGGAAGCCATTTCCTGGCACATGGAGGAAGTGATTGTGAACAGGTAGCATGAATTAATCTAGGGTAAATCACAACTGATAAAATTGATTGCTCTTTTAAAATAAATTAGTAGGTAGCTGGCCAAGGGGAGAATAATGGATGTTGCCTGCCTTAGCTTTATTAAGGCTTTTCATTCTGCTCATCCAGAGCTGGATATGTGAACATAATGAAAGAATACTGTGGGATATAACTTATTGGATGAAAAAAGAAACAAGGGAACAAACAAACAAAAAAAAAGACAAAAACCCCTCAAACAAAAAACCCCACAAAAAAAAGCAAACAAAAAAACCTAAGTTCAGTAAGATAAAAAAAAAAACCCACAACAAAAAAACCCTCAAACCAATGTAAGACAAAAACAACCAAACAACAAAAAACCCCACAAATCAGACCAACACAATATGCAAACATCAAGCAAACAAGCAAATAAAAATCGGTTAGATGGTAGGCTAGAGGGTAGTGATTAATGGATCATACTGTACTGGAAGCCAGGGTCAAGAAGAGTACCACACATTTCTGCTCTGGGATATCCCATTTTGTCATTGACTGTGAAGAAGCTATGAAGTGCACTCTTGTCCGGTTTGTGGATAACACCAAATTGGGCGAAACAATTGAATTTCCTCAAGAACAGTGCTGCTATGCAGAGGGACTTAAACAGGCCAGAGGACTGGGCCTACAAAAGCTCTATGAAATTCAACAGGATCAAGTGCCACATCCTGAACCTCGGAATGAATCCTGTGCACAGAAAAATCTGGGAAGTGGGTCTTCAGAAAAGGCCTTGGTACCCTGGTGGCCAGCAAGCAGAGAAGGTCAGAGGCATCCTAGGCTTGATTAACAGGAGCACAGGCTGATGAAAGTGATTATTCTTCTTTACTTGACCCGTATAAGACTCTATCTAGAGTAAGCCCATCCAGTTTTGACACATAGATTAATGAGTTCGGTGGAGGGCCACCAAAGTGATCAGGGGCTGAACACTTGCTCTGTGAGAATTTAGAGAAGTGGCCTATTTCAGCCTGTAGAAGTAGGGTCTAATATCATCCTGTGAGTAGCTATGAGGAGGTTAACAAGAAAGAGGCAGACTCTTTACATGATGAGAGGATGGGGGGGACAATGGGGTAAGTTAGAACACAAGAAGTCCAGACTAAATAAAGAAAAAAATGTTCCCATGCAGCCAGTCAAGAACTGGAACTGGTTAGAGGTGACTGGAGAGCTAGAACTATATGATCTTTAAGATCCTATGATTTCAGCTCAAATTGCCTTATGAGCTTGTGAAATGCATATAGGTAGAAGGGGTTTATAGAAGATACTTCCATGCTTGTAACTTCCAGTGAAAGTTCAAGGCAATATGTAATTTGCGATAATATCATAGCTGTAAAAATTGTAGAAATAGGAAAGACTCATTCAGATACCTTGCAGTTAAGACTACTGAGGTAAAATGTTACTTGAGAGAAGTTATTTTTGCATGTGTGTGCATTGTGTATGTATATAAATATGTGTATATACTTACAGATTTATCTATAGTTGCCTTTTAGCTTTGTGCAATTCCCTTTGTGTCTTTACTCCTCCCTTTTTGCCATGCCATTGGTTCACCAGTTTAAGCTACGCTGGAACATGGATATTGTTTACACAAAGAGATGGTGGTCTCTGTTGCTGGTTTTAAATGCACATGTACTATAAGTGATATTTTACTTAATGTTATTATTGCCTAAAATTTTGCAAAATGATATAAAGTAGTAGTACTTTTCCTTATATCCTTTCAATCTCAAGTAGGCTATTAAAACAAAGTGTTCTGATTTTTCTAAGATCCTTACATATAATTTCATCCTTAAGGAGTTGGAGCGTAGAATCAAACTCAGTAGTACATTTCAGCAACTGTTGCTATGTAGATGATTTTCATTTGCTTATAGTAATGTATATTCAAGATGTATATTCAATAATTATATTCAGGATGTGAGCATAATACCCACAGGGACTTTGTTTCATTCTTCTAGAAATAAATTCCTTATTTATTTCAACAGAAATTGAAAAGGAAAGCTGTGGCGATCCTGGAACACCGTTGTATGGTATCAGAGAAGGGGATGGATTTTCTAACCGTGATGTTTTAAGGTTTGAGTGTCAGTTTGGTTTTGAATTAATTGGAGAGAAATCTATCATTTGCCAAGAAAACAACCAGTGGTCTGCAAACATACCAATCTGTATTTGTACGTACCAAATATTTTTTATAATTATTTTTATAATAAGTTTTTCTTTACATGTAATAATTTATGTGATTTAATGCAGAGTTAGCACAATGTAATTAACTCTGTTTACAGGACGAATCTACTTTTGTTCAGTTGTGGGTTTGCTTAATTTTCATGACCAAGAGGGGTTCTAGAAGTGCTAAAATACTTTTTTTCTTTTACTGGCAGCTATTAAAGAAGTTGGTTTTATGTGATTTGATATATGCTTTATTACTGGGTTTGGGGTTTTTTTTGATGGATTCTGTGTGTATTATATGTATGATTCACTTTTTAGAGCTACTCTGATAATGCATTTCCTTAGTTTGGAAGTTTCTGAATTGTAATCAAGGTTTTAAATTATTTACATTTTTCTCATGTATTATATATGAACATATTTCAGCACTTTAATCTTCATAGACACTTATAGCTCTGTTACATTATACAGCATAAGTAGAGCTAATGTTGTGACACGTGTTTGTGGCAACACCTTTCTTAACTTTTCCACTAGAATAGCACAGATCAAATATATTCAGAGTGCAATCAGTTGCTTTCATCCATGCAAATTAATTTAGTGTGTCTTAACTGAAAAGGTTGAAAAATATTACCCTGATAACAACAGAAAAACACTATCTCTTTGGCAATAGTAATTTTCTTGTGCTTCTGTGTGAACAAAAAGCAACAAGGGCACTATTAACTCTCTGCCTCTCTAATGTGCTCAGTGGGGGGTCTGCTTATCTAAATAGTTCCCTAAAAGAGAAAATAAGTGGTGCCAAGCGATTAAGGACTGTTGAACATGGGTAAAATTTAAAGACTGCTATGGGCTTTCAGTGCAAAGAGGATGTTCTTTATTACTTGGGGGCTCTGCTGGGAGGTAGCTTTATTGAGGGGAAGGGAATAAGATAATAAAAAAAGAGCAACCTTCTTTCTGGCTTCACAGATGAGAACAAATGCTGAATTATTCAGCTGATGTAACTAGCAAGCTTAAGGATCTCTTACAAAAAATTAGTAACAGAGAAGTCCTTATTAAAATGGTTTATTCTATTATCTGATTTCTTCCTCTTTTTTTTGGCAGTTCCTTGCCTTTCCAATTTCACAGCACCGATGGGAACAGTTCTTTCTCCTGATTATCCAGAGGGGTATGGGAATAATTTAAACTGTATCTGGACAATAATTTCAGACCCTGGGAGCAGAATACATCTCTCTTTTAATGACTTTGACTTGGAATCTCAGTTTGACTTCCTTGCAGTTAAAGATGGTGACTCTCCAGATTCTCCCATAATAGGAACATTTACTGGTGCTGAAGTTCCTTCCCATCTTACCAGTAATGGTCATATTTTGCGTCTGGAGTTTCAAGCTGACCATTCAATGTCAGGACGTGGGTTTAACATCACTTATAACAGTGAGTACTAGCATTTTCTAAATCTATGTGCATGTTTTGTTTTTCAACATACAGTTTAGGAGATATGTATAAATATGTAAAAATGTCATTACGACAATACATCTTCAAACAAATCCTATATACTTACAAATTTAGGCCTTTAGATTGCCTTTCAAATACAGTATTAGGGCTGAAAATACATGTATACTTATCAGTTATAGCATTAGCGATTGTTGTAATGGGAGTGTTCAGAAGACCAAATGAGGAGATTTTCAGACTGTAAACCAGAACTTTACTAGGAACACTTTGTGCTGCAGGTTAAATTCTGCATAATGTTAATCACCTTCATTACATGTACAAAATGTACTCTTGAACACTCATACGCTTGTTTCGCTGTGAATGTCTGTAATACCCTGGAGTTGTTAGCTGCTGTCTATGCTAGCTCCTAGTCATCATGATTAATGTGAGAGCTATACAAGCTCTTTGATAGGAGAAATCAAATCACAATAGGCTTGTGTTCTTTTCTCTCTTTTGCCTTCTTATGGCTTATGATTTTAAGCTATTTTCCCAATGCACAGAAAAGGAGGTCTCCTCCTTGTTCTTTTTTGTCTTGCCAGTAATCCTTGTATAGTCACAAGGATGTCTGGACTGTTTGCAGCGCCTTGCACTTATCTTGTATTGAGCAATTTTTGTGATACTAGGATGCCTTCTGTATGCAAATGCACCTGTCTATCTTTGTTTTTCTGGTGATCAAATTGCTCACTTGCTTATGTAAAATGCTTTTATGTTGTGCCTGGCTACACCATTACAACTTGAAAAGAATAGTTACATGTGGTTGGTTACTCTGGTTTGGTATTCATGTATATAACCTTGTATATAGTTCATATTAATTATATCCTGGTTGATACACTTTCAACTAACAGCCAAGAGGACAAAAATTTCTAGACTGCCATTAAAAGCAATTGCACTAAATAGTAGCTAGGCATGTGTCTTTTGCACCCTGAGTTGTATCTACCTACTCTTGGAAGTGCAACCAGCATTATCTGTCACCTTTTTTTTTTTTTAATTTATCTATACCACATAAAAAGAGAGTTTCCCATTAAAATGTAGTTCTCTGTATTTTGCTTGCTTCTATCCTGGGGAAGGTGAAAAGGTTGAAACTAATCAAAATTATAAATAACTCCACATTTACTACTTGGCATTACATTTACTGATAGCATAATAATTGAAGATGACATTAAATATCTTCTCCAGTACTAAAAACCATTGTCACTTATTCACCTAACTTTTCCCTGGCAAAATTGTTACATTTCTTCTGAAGGACATATGAACAACTGTTTGTGTTACATTGCTATTAAGTTATTTGGCATTTATTCCACACTGAAGTCCAGGCAGGATATATTTCCAGCTAGGATGGGCATGATGATGAAGTACATAAGTCCATAGCGTGAATAACACTGCAAAATATAAGGTGAAACTTTCCTATGCACCAATAGAAGCAAATAGCACAATTTTAATTTTTATAAAGAAGTAACAATGGAATACTAACTTTTGCCAGTTATGAAATGAAAACCACTTGCTCTGAAAAGAATTATTTTTTTAAATATATTTAACACATTTTTCTTTCTTTTCTTGGGTGTGTTTACAGTAAAATGAATGCGTGCATTTGTTTATTAAACTCTGTAGTTAAAATCTACTTATAAAAGTAAAAATAACTATAGAAAATGTGTCCAATCTTTCTTCTGTAAAGGCAGCTGCAATCTGATAAATTACAGGAGTAAACTTTCCGTAGTAAGTAGTGTAAGGCCAAGAGAGGATAAAAAAGGAATTAATATCATTTTCACTCTTTCTTGGCATTTGTAAACCCAAAGTTAATTAAAAATATTCATTTTCTTCTAACACTCCAGCTTATATATTTCAAAGCTTTCAGTCTCTTTTTGCCCTCTTCAAGAGTAGAAAGAGTATGTCACAGAAAAGGTAGAACAAGATCAATCTTTCCATAAAAGACTAGGCCTTTAACGGAAATTAACTTTGTTACTGTCATTGAGGTATAATGTGGAGAGAAAGCAAACTGACTTATTAGTACATAATCTGATTTTTAAATAGTATTTCTCAGAAACTATTTTTATCCCATATTTGTTTAAATTATGGTAACATATGTGGTCTCAAATAATTATTCTCATTCCAAGAAAAAAAAATTCAACATTTTATGGAAGTAAAGGAAAGTTTGATTTCAAATGATTCATATTTGAGTTACTTCACTGGGTCTAACAAATATCTTTAATGAATTAAATTTTGGGACAAGCCCATAGAAATGTGTGACTTATGAATGGATTTTGCAGAGAATGTTCCAGTAACCAAAAGAATAGAAACTCCAAAGTCTGTGATTTTCAGCTTGGCCAGATCCTTGTATTGGTTTAATTATACCTGGCCCTTTTTTGCACTACTTGGTGCAAAAGGGGACATGAAACAGGAAAGTGCCTTTCTGGGTACAGGAGAACACAGAAACATAGTGACCTGAAATTATATTCGTTTAAGTTGCTACAGAACTGCATACTTACACCTGGCACCTGGCTCCTTGCTTGCAGGTTATATCCCAAACCCAGGTGCCCTTAATCAACATTTCTGGTCATTCTTAAGGTATTTATAAACTTAGTCATCCCTTAATTTTATCTCTAATAAGCTATATTCATTGAACTCCCTAATTTAAAGGAAAATCTGGGCCTCTTATCATAATTGTGGCATCCTTATGAATACTTCCCACTTCATTTACATCTTTCCTCAATAATGTAGATCAGAACTAGACATAGGATCTGAAGATGGTCACATAAATTAAAAGCAATGAAGTAAAATAGTCTCTCTGCTTCAATCTGGATTTCCTAGTTTAGTTCAAGACAGGTGACATGCACACATTAATTACTATGCATTACCATAGCCACGGAAGTAGCATAGCCAGTTGAAGCTGTGTGACAGCGAATGGTTATTTTCTCTGACAAACAAGTTGAAGAAGATTGCAAAGTTGTGAGTGATTATCTCCCCTTTTCTCACTGATAGAAGCAGGGGTTATCAGTAGTTGGGAGGAATGTGTCAACTCCAGCCTTGAGAGTTTGTTCCCAGGATCCATGTAGGTCCTCCATGGGCAGGCATTCCACAAGCCAGAGTCGTGCCAACCTTCTTTCAGGCAGAGACGGATGAGTGTTTTGAGGTGGATAGCATCTGTCAGATTGTTTTATTTTTGCTAGTCATTAGACTGTTTTGAGCTGCTGCTCATTCACTGGGGTGTAGGAGGTGCTGGGCAAATATTTTTGTATAAATTTAGGTCTCTTGTTTCTGCAAGTTATGCAGATTTGTTGTTGTTGCTATTTTCATTATAATGGTTTAATTGTGCTTTATCTAGAAAAAGTTATAACCCTATGAACTACATAGCAGTATGCCGAAGGTTAAACTGTGGGCCTATGACATCAGCCTAATTACTCAAGCGATTTCAGCTCATTAGGCCAAGACATTGACAATCCCAGATGATAATTTCGTATCCAAAGACTTTTTTAGTCTACATTATTGCTGTAATAAGGTATGTACATCATGGTACATTTTGCTAACACTCCCTCCTGATGGGCTTGTCAATCTCAGTATTGCACAAGATAGAATTCTTTAAACTGTTCTGTACTACACAGAAGTATGAGTTTACAAGTGATGGTACTGGCAACTAGTTTTTGCGTAGCTTCAAAATTTCAAAATTCTTTTTAATGAAACTTCTATTATTAGTTTATATTCTCTTAACTTTCGTTTCTTCTCTGATATTTTCCTCTGAGAAGGTTACATTTACCTCAGAGCCATTGCTGGATTTACCAGCTAAAACTCTTTGTAGAGCAATCTACTGAAACAATTAATCGTGCCAGTGGACCACTCCTTTCTGGCCCTATTTCCAAGGACCTTTCAAAGCAGACTTCAGACCATATGAATTACTGTTAGCTTCATTCCTGCCTTCTTATCTCTTGAGATCTCTGCAGTTCTTCCCCTTCACATTTTTTGATGCAAAATGCAAATTTTAACATCTGTCTGAGTTAATATAGAAACTGAAAATACTTCAGCATCACCTTGTGCTCCAATTATACTGCCTGGCATTTTTCCATTCCTACTTAAAATACCTGTACAATCAAAGAAGTACGAGGAAGCTGGATGTCATGGTTTAAGCCCAGCCAGTAACTCAGAACTACGCAGAATTCCTCCCTCTGCTCCTGGAGGGACAGGGAGGGGAATCAGAAGAATTTAACTCCCACAGGTTAAGAGCAGTTCAGTAACTAAGGTACAACACAAACCACTACTGCTGCCACCAATAATAATAATGATAAGGGAAATGATAAGGGAAGAGAGTACAACTGCCCGCCACCTTCCGACTGATACCCAGCCCTACCTGAGCAGTGATCTAGCATTGCTGGGTAACTGCCCCCAGTTCATATACTGGGCATGATGTGCTGTGGTATGGAATACCCCTTTGGCTAGTTTTGGTCAAGTGTCCTTTCTCTGCTTCCTCCCAGCTTCTTGTGCCCCTTCTCCCTGGCAGAGCTTGAGACTGAAAAGGCCTTGATCAGAGTAAACATCATTAAGCAACAGCTAAAAACATTGGTGTTATCACTGTTGTTCTAAGGCTAAAGTTGAAAACAGCACTGTACCAGCTAAGAAGAAGGGAAAAAATGACTGCTACTGGTGAACCCAGGACACTGGATCTCTTCTTTACATGTAATATTGCATAAGGAACATTTTCATGGTTTCTTGGTGATTGGTGGAATATTAAGGCTAAACCCATGGGTAATTTTTGTTTTCAGTTTATGGATTGTATGTAATATTACAGGTTCACCAGGAGGCTTGTCAGAAGTGTAGGCAGTCTGAATTATATTCATCATTAATGAAGCTGCAGCCAGGCTAGGCTGAGAGAGACACTATTGCTGGAAAGGCTTGTCTTTCACTCTCTTTCCTTCCATAGCATCCTATAGAGTACAATTGCTTTCATAGGAGCAGCATTAGCAGCCACAACTCTCAGTTCTGGAGCTGAAATATAGAGCAATGAATTGATTTTGCAGACTTAATAAACTGATATCATACACAAGCAAGCTATATCTTGAGTCACCATTTATCTACATTTATGGATAACAGTATTGAAAATCTATGTCTGTGTTGCCTGAAGATAGGAAGAAAAACAAACAGTCAGTCCCCTCACTAAACATGATGACTGTGCATTATGTTTTGAAAATGTTATTGTAACCTCTATGAAAAAGTGTGGGATTGCATCATTTTTTAATGCTATCCTCAAATGGTAACCATCTATTCAATGAAAGCACTATTTTCCACTATTTTCATTCCTAATAAATGTGGCATTTCTGAAGGAAAAATGTCCATAAGTGAATGCTTTCTTTTGTCTCTTATGATTCTTAATACTTTTTAATGCAACTTCTGAGAAATCTTCTTGCAAATTTAAATTTTATAGGGAGTTTGGATGTGCTTTGTGTGACAGACACATTAGTAAAACATCAGAAAAATATTGTGAAAATCATCTTTTCAGGGAATAGTCCTTTTTGCTCTTTCCAAATGTACACACATTTATGAAGATTTAATTTTTAGTCTATATCTGAGGAAGGTGAATATTGTGCTTGTAATATTTCTTCTCACTGAAAAATCAACCTTAGATTTTTAAAAAATGCAAGATTTATGTGCAGTGTTCTTACAAATTAAACACCAAAATACAACAACTAATTAATGCATATATTTTAAGGCTGTACATATGACTTTGTTCATGCCTATTAGGAAGATGAGCATGTTTGTTCACCCAGCTTAAGGTACATTCTGTAGTAAGAGACATAGACTATCTTTGTTATAGTATAGATATATACAATGACATTACAGAAGTTAAATTTGCCCGTAGAAGAACTTTAAACTTGGAAGGGATTTGTGCATGAGACATTGACCTTAAATATAAACATATGGTTAAAGTTTCAGGTTTTCTTTCTTTGCCAACATTACCAGTTTTGTATTCATGCAGGAAGCAAACTAGACCATGGCAGTATCAGGCACACTGAGATCATTAGGGCTCGAATGTTTCTGACAGTGAATTAAAAATGCAAAAGATGAATGAAGTAGCTCAGCAAGTTTGCCGATGGCACCAAGCTGGTTGATACGCTGGAGGGAAGGAATGCCACCTAGAGAGACATTGACACGCTTGTGAGGTGGGCTGATGCCAACCTAATGAGGTTTAACCATGATAAGTGCAAGGTCCTACACCGGGGTTGGAGCAATCCCAGGCACAGCTACAGGTTGGGCAGAGAAGTGATTGAGAGCAGCCCTGTGGAGAAGGACTTGGTGGTTCTGGTCGATGGAAAAATGAACATGAGCTGCAGTGTTCTCTCGCAGCCCAGAAAGCCAACCATATCCTGGGCTGCATCAAAAGGAGCGTGACCAGCAGGTCGTGGGAGGTGATCCTGTCCCTCTACTCTGCTCTTGTGAGACCTCACTTGGAGTATTGTGCGCAGTTCTAGTGTCCTCAACGTAAAATGGACATGGAACTGTTGGAACAAGTGCAAAGGAGGCCACAAGGATGATCAAGGGTCTGAAGCACCTCCCGTATGAAGATAGGATGAGCAAGTTGAGGCTGTTCAGCCTGGAGAAGAGCAGGCTGCATGAAGACCTCATAACAGCCTTCCAATATCTGAAGGGGGCCTATAGGGATGCTGGGGAGGGTCTCTTACTTAGGGACTGTAGTGATAGGACAAGGGGTAACGGGTTCAAACTTAAGCAGGGGAAGTTTAGATTGTATATGAGGAAAAAATTATTTACTGTGCAGGTGATGAGGCACTGGAATAGGTTGCCCAGGGAAGTTGTGAATGCTCCATCGCTGGCAGTGTTGAAGGCCAGATTAGACATAGCCTAGGGTGATATGGTTTAGTGTGAGGTGTCCCTGGCCATGGCAGGGGGGTTGGAACCAGATGATCTTAAGGTCCTTTCCAGCCCTGACTATTCTATGATTCTATGATTCCAAGTTACTATATCATAAATGCTACCCTTCTAATGGATCTTCTGGCCCATTGTAACATTCGATAAGATGGGCTGTTGAAAAGGAGAACTTAGCCATCGCTGAAATCTGCCAGCACCTAGCTGTACAAACTAAGTTTCATGATGGTATAACTACAATATTTTAAGCATTTTTTTTTATACAATTTTTATTGTTGGTCAAGCTTTTGTTTCTTACTGTTTCCTAATATAAATTGTTTGTTTTTACTAGTAGTATAAAATTCTAAAAATGTTATTTTGCTTCCAAGAATTATTACAGTATTCCCCTGCCCATTCCTTTTTTTCTTCTCCGTTGAGAAGCATTTGGACATAATGAGTGCCCTGATCCTGGAGTCCCGATCAACGCTCGACGTTTTGGTGACAACTTTCAGCTGGGGAGCTCGATTTCAGTTATATGTGAGGAAGGATTTATTAAAACACAAGGAACTGAAACAATTACCTGCATGCTATTGGATGGAAAAGTAATGTGGAGTGGACCTATTCCTAAATGTGGAGGTACGTGTAATACTTCTTTCTAATTCAGAAATTGTTGTCATTAAATGAAGTTCAGTTTTTTGCAAGCAGGTAGCACAAAACTCCTGTAAAACCTAGTCCTTAATAAACGAGTCTAGTAAGGCATGAGCTGTTGTTAAAAGCCTGTCTGCAGGAGTGAATTTTTTGTATAGCTGTTGCAAAGACATAAGTAAAATACAAAAAAATAGGTATAAACATCAGTGATGTGAACACTCCTTTATATCCTCTGTAACAATGAAGGCTCATCTAGAAAACTTATTAGAACTGGGATGAGAATAGTTTTGCACTGTTCATATTTTCAGATAGCTCTCATTTGGCACTGGTGGAACTACAATTTCCCAAATACATTTTATACTTGAAAGGATCACTCCTACCTTTTATTTATTTATATATTTTTTGTTCTTTTTAAACTATGTATTTGTCCTATTTGGGAAACTGCTTAAAGCAATGAACTTCAGTGCCAGCAATACACTAGTAATATTCATCTCTGCATTTGTGAATTCCAGTCCAATTATCATGATTTGCCTTGTTAATAGATTGGAGAAATAAATAGCAGTGAAGAAGAAAATAAGAACGTCCTTCTCTTTTCAGTGAATCTTGTTTTAGTATATTGAAGGTTTCTGTTGTTTAATATTTAAATCTCTTGTTTATCTTGCCACTCAAGGTTCTTAAGGAGTCAAGAAGTCTGTTTTGTTGTTTGTTTTTTTTTTCACCCAGTTTCATTTAGAAGATTTTCTTCAAAATAAAGCTTTTGACTTCCTGCTTCAAACAGATGAATAATTTAAAATCATTTGAGTGCTCAGTTAAGTTTGCAGATAGAATATTGGATTAGAAAGATGATATCTTTTTAGGTCTTTGGCTTTGGTATGTAAAATAATTTGAGAGGTTTTAGGAAACCGTTGCAGTGTTTCTGCTTCTTTTATCCACAGTGACATCTAGGCTAGGGAAGATTCTTATAGCATTTCATCTTCCTATTTATAGAAATTGCATACTTCCTTACATCACAACCTCTAAAACACAGTGTTATGCATATTTCCTTGGATTTATTTATGCTAATAAGTAAAAAAATATAATCTTTGCTTCATTAATTGTCAATATTTTATGATCTCTTCACCAAAAGGGAAAAAACAGGGGCTGAAAATCAATGTAAAAAAGGTCAAGGAAACAGTCTTTTTGAAGATGACTGGAGAGTTATATCTTTTAAAACCCAAGGCTCTTAAAATAAGGCCAGTCACCCAGCTATTCTGAAGGGAAGGACTCCTAGGTCTCGGAAATCAGCATATGATGGTGAAAGTCACATAAAAAAATCTGTGGAATCTTGCACTGCAAGAATCAGGAAGAACTATAATCAGGAGAACTGTAATAAAGATCTTTCAAAAAAAAAAAAAAAACAACCACAAAACAGCAAAACACTCTATTACTGTCAGATCCCTAACACAGAAATTACTTTGAATTTAGGCAATCTTAAAATGAGAATTATTTTTAATATACTATTCATAGAAGTATTTTTGTAAGTTACTTTTTGGTATTCCAAAGATAATCTTCAACAGTTTCATGAGAAAATGGACCTTTGTACAAGTTTAGCAACAATGTATGCGAGCTATGATAGTACACTGGCTCAGAATAAGGCCATCTGGTATTCCTATTCTTAGTGATATATTTTGTAGATTATATGCTCCATATGTATTATGAATATGTATAAGCGGTTATACACAATAAAATGCAGGGATGATGAATACTGGAGAGTTAATCTTCTGGTTGCTGAGGTGAATATGAGTTTAAATACCTTATTGTTTGATTTGTACTGTTTGCTGAAGTTAGTATGTAAATAGTGATTTTAAAGCAATAGGAAACACTGAAAACTATCACCAAGTAAAAACAAAAAATGTTTGCAGCGTAATGAATTCTGAAGTTTTTATAGCTTTTAGAAACCATTTTTTTCCTACAAAGTAGGCTATTATGTCTTTAAACATGCAAAATACTACTGGAGCAGAATTTACTTTCCGTCTTTCTTTCCCCCTGTTAGTGAGTAAGTCCCTTTCCAATTCATTGTTAAATTAGTTTAAGGTTATCCCTTTTTTTCACTGGAAACTGGATCAAGTCTATATTAAATCTACATGCAGTAGCAATTTACATCGCACCATCTTTGCAGCAGTATTATTATGTCATCATAGGCCCATAGAATACTTTGGCTTGGAAGGGACCTTAAAATACCATCTAGTCCAACCTCCCTGCTGTAGACAGAGACATTTTCCACTAAATCAGGTTCCTCAAAGTCCTGTCCAGTCTAACATTTAACTCTTCCAGGCATGGAGCATCCTCAGCTTCTAGGACACTTGTTCCAGTGCCTCACTGCCTCTATCTTAAAAAATGTCTTCCTTATACCCAGTGTAAATCTATGCTCTTTTAGTTTAAAGCTGTTAATCCTTTTTTCCTGTCACTACAGGCCTTGATGAAAAGTCTCTCTTTCTTGCAAACTGCTTTTAAATATTGAGAGGCCACAATAAATTTTCCCTAGGACTTGTTTTTCTCCGGGCTGAACAAGCCCAACTCCCTCATCCTTTAATCACAGGAGAGGTGTTCTATCCCTCTGATAACTTTTGTTCCCCTATAACCTGCCCTAACAGATCCATGATCTTCTTAAGTTGGGGACTCCATAGATGGAGTACTGTGGGCAGGCTGTCATAACACCAGAGCAGATATGAAAAATCATCTCCCATGAGCTGTTGGCTGTGCTGCTGTTTGCACAGCCCAGAATATGATTAGCCCTCTGGACTGCAAGCATACATCACCAGCTCATGGAATCATAGCATAGTCCCAGTTGGAAAGAATCTTAAGATCATCTATATTCAGTTTTTTATCCACCATTATCCCCAAGTCCTTCTCTGCAGGACTGCTTTTAATCCATCATAATCTTCAGAAGGTCTCCTGACAGTTTGCATTTGTGTTGAAAGTGAATATTGATATGTTTCGGTAACAAGCCAAAAGTTTTTGTTTGTTACAAATAACACAATAAGTAACTGTTGTATTCAGTTATAAAATACATACATTTAGTGTATAAATCACTTCCAGCACTTCACTAAGATGCTTCATTCAACAATAAAAGAAAAACTTAAGCAAAAATAAAAATGCTTGTTTACATATAGATGCTTGTCATTCAAGCAAATATGTCTATGTTTCTAGTGAGCCTGGAAAAAAATACCAAAGAAAAATCGCCCTTCACCTTAGAAAATAAAATCCAGCGGGAAATTTCCATCTTCATTACATCAGCTGTGTATGAACTTTAAGGATTTGTGAAGTACAGGATCAGTTTACAAATTCATTTAGAAAACTGTCATAAAACTAAACCCAAACAAACAGCTTCAAAAAACAAAAAAGAAAAAAAAAAAAAAACCTGTAAGATATTCCTTTTGAAAATGTGTTTAGTCCCCGAGATTTCAGATACTGAGAAGCTAACCAAATCTAATTTGGAATCATGGAATCATAGAATCATAGAACAGTTAGAGTTGGAAAGGACCTTAAAATCATCTAGTTCCAACCCCCCTGCCATGGTCAGGGACACCTCACACTAAACCATGACACCCAAGGCTCTGTACAATATGGCCTTGAACACTGCCAGCAATGGAGCATTCACAACTTCCCTGGGCAACCCATTCTAGTGCCTCACCAACCTTACAGTAAATAATTCCTTCCTCATATCCAATCTAAACTTTCCCTATTTAAGTTTGAACCCGTTACTCCTTGTCCTATCATTACAGTCCCTAAGTAAGAGTCCCTCCCCAGCATCCCTATAGGCCCCCTTCAGATATTAGAAGGCTGCTATCAGGTCTCCATGCAGCTTTCTCTTCTCCAGGCTGAACAGCCTCAACTTTCTCATCCTATCTTCATATGGAAGGTGCTGCAGTCCCCTGATCATCCTCATGGCCCTCTTCTGGACTTGTTTGAACAGTTGCATTGTCCTTATTCTGTTGAGGATACCAGAATTGCACACAATGCTCTGTGAGGTCTCACAAGAGCAGAGTAGAGGGGCAGGATCACCTCCCTCCACGTGCTGGTCATGCTCCTCTTGATGTAGCCCCGGGTATGGTTGGCTTTCTGGGCTGTGAGCGAACACTGCAGCTCATGTTCATTTTCTCATCCACGAACACGCCCAAGTCCTTCTCTGCACAGGGCTGCTCTCAATCTCTTCTCTGCCAAACCTGTAGCTGTGCCTCAGATTGCTCTGACCCAGGTGAAGAAGCTTGCACTTGGCATGGTTAAACTTCATAAGTTTGGCATTAGCCTACCTCACAAGCATGTCAAAGTTCCTTTGGAGGGCATTCCTTCCCTCCAGTGTATCAACTGAACCACACAGCTTGGTGTCATCGGCAAACTTGCTGAGATCCCACTCAATCCCACTGTCCATGTCACCGACAAAGGCATTGAACAAGACCAATCCCAACACCTAACCCTGAGGGACACTACTCATCAGTGGTCTCCAGCTGGGCGTTGAGCCATTGACCACAACTCTTTGCTTGTGGCCATCCAGCCAGTTCTTTATCCACCAAGTGGTCCACCTATCAAATTCCAGCCAGTTCTTTATCCACTGAGTAGTCCACCTATCAAATTGATGTCTCTCCAATTTAGAGACAAGGATGTCATG
>JAOEHY010010934.1:19317-43715 GCA_025447955.1 Psilopsiagon aurifrons | reverse complement strand
GGTGGGGTGTCTGCACCTTTATAGAGGGGAAATTGAGAGGGGAAAGGGGGGTGGGAATAAAAAGAGTCAGGATGCTAGAGTGGAGATGGGGTACCTCCCTGTTCCTGTGTGAGAGGAGCTTTAGGTGTCTGGTGCAGCTATTAAACGTGCAATGTGTCAAGTAGCTTGTTTTACTTGCTACAGAGCTCATTTGTAACCCATTGTATAAGCTGTGTATTTACAAATGTAACACAACTATAACTTTTCATTATAATACCAAGGTTATTGCATGGTTCTGGGGAACTATATGCTTTTCCATTCTTTAATCAGGACTGCAGTTTTGATTCCAGTTAAGAGCAGCTAAAATACAATTGGTCTAATGTTACATAATGTATGGAACATGAATAATTTTTTCTGTTGGGTGGATAAAACCACTATTGGTTAGAAACTGATTTTTCTCATGCAGCTAATTTTTCTCTTATTTATGCCTTGAGGACTAACTTCTGGTTTTCTAGCTGTTAATGCACTGTTGACCTTAATAATGGTGCCTTATGCAAGTGACCTTCTCTTGCAGGGGGTCTTATACAGGGGTATGGGTGATGCATGCTTTATTAAGGCTCTCTTTTCACCTGGCATTGTACTGTATCAAATGTATCATATGAGGGGAAAAAAAGGTTACTTCCAGGGTCCTCCTTCACAAAGACAAATATAGAGAAAAGTCATTCATGTCAATACAGTATCTGTTTAACTTAGACAATTTGACTGTGTTACAGTATAATGCATATGCCAATTGAATACCTGACCAGTTCTGCCACCTTGAGACTTTTTTTATATTGACCTTGCACAACAACTGTGTATATACACACCCCAACTGTACTTAATATGTCAAGTTTTCATACATATTAAAGATACAGAAGTATTAAAAGATGTATTTGCTTAAAAGGCACAAGGTTCACATCTATATATCTAGCTATCTGTTGGTCATACAGAAAGAAACTATATTACTTTTTTTTAAAAAGTGGGCAGAAAAATAATTGTGTATGTATATTTGTGTGTACAGTCTGTGTATGTGTGTATATATATAGATAATATATAAATATTTTTTGAAAGAGGAAAAAAATTAGAACATAGCTGGAAAATGCCACAGCCCATCAAAATATTCCCTCTGCCCCCCGCAATATGGTTATTAAGGAGACAAAGAAGTGAAAGATACAGTTAATTAAAATCTAGCATTTTTAGAGGCTTTGCCTTTAGCTTAATTGTATGCTAAAGGCTTTGTTGGCATCCAGTCCTTCTCAGACTGCTGACTGTGTTTTGTAGTTATTAGGTTGTCTGGAATAGCGTATCTGTGGCCATTTAAGAATGATATGAACCGAATATTGGCATGCTAAAAGAGTATTAGCTGTGTGCAGATGAAGTACACTTGGGTTTTGGCCTTCCAGCATACTGGAGGAGCTGTGAGTGAGCTAGTTGTGGTGGTTGAGCTCTAATTTTACAAAGTTCAGCTAAAATAAAAACTCTTTTTTCCTAGAGTAGAAATTGTCTGTCCAAAAGCAGTATTTTCTTTTTTTTAAACCAGCTCACTACAGTTGATGCAATGAAACATGTGACCTGTTTCTTTTTCTATTTATTATTGGTCTTGCTTGCTATGCTAATATTTTGGTATATCTTCCTGGAAATGTATGTAGGTAAGTGGTTTAAAAAAAAAAGTATATGCAAGTGATCTGGTTCTAAGGAACACACAGGCTTAAATCATTCTCATTTCATTTTTGGTTTAAATTGCCTGAAAATGCACCTTTTTTTTCTTTTTTTTTTTTTTTTTCTTTTTTTTCTTCCCCAAACCAAACAAAATTTTCCAGAAAATGGATTTCTATTTAAGGTTGGGTTTTGTTGTGTTTTTAACTCCTTGTTTGCATTGTCCTTGGCTTAGCCATAATTTTTATAAACAAGAAAGTAAACAAAAGCAAAAACAAAAAACAACCAACCCCAAACAACAACAAAAGAAATTAAACTTGCACTGGCTTGTCTCAATTGTGAAATACCATCGGAGTTGTGTGGATGGGGTGGGGCTGTGTGCCATATGTCAAATGCCTGTAATTTTCTCAATAAGCAAGTACATTTTGTTCAGGTGATAACTGAGCCTCAATCAAGCTGAAAAATAAAAAAAAAAAAAAAAAAAAATTTTTTGCTTGAAATTTAAGAAGAAAATGTTTCTATTAGTGAAATTTCTTTTTTTGTTTTTGAAGCACCCTGTTATCTAAAGAATCTCTTTGTAAGATTTTTGTAAAAATTTTGTTTTACAAGATTTTATTTGAAATTGTTTTTTGCAAGATTGTTATATTTCTGTATGAATGTATTTTTTATTGGAATAACATAAAAAGAAATTCTTATCAGCATCACGTGTCTGGTTTCATCTTTCTCTCCTCTGAAGTCCTACACATCAAAGGATGTCAAGTATTATATCGACACTTGGCCTTGAGTAACCTGATTGCAGGTACAAACACCTTTGAATCAGGTTGATATGTGGAAGACAAGCCCTGATGAGGAAATAATATTGTCAGTAGAAACTAGAAGTTCTTCCATATCTGAAAGACTGTTGTTGACTTAGTTTTTGCCTCAGTGGGATAAAGTCAATGCAATTGTTACTGCGAGACTGCACCTTTAGTCCAAATAATTTGTTCTGGAGAGGTGAATGCATGTAGGACAAGTTCTGCATGTGGGAAAGGAGAGTCAGTGGGCATTAGAAGTGAAAGAAAAAGAGAAAGGCAATGACTGGGCTGGAGCCACCTGTCCTTAACTTTTACTGCAGAGTGTGAGCCTTTGAACTGCCCAGTCATTGGGGAAGCAAGTCTGAAACCTTGAAGGCTCAGTCGTGGGAAGGAATTCATGAGATCTGCCTGGCTCAGATGCAGAGATCTGAGTCAGCTGTAAGGCTGACCTGACCCACATGCTGGTGGTGACCTTCAACCAGACAAACACAAGCCTCTGTGAACTGCGTTTTTTTTCAGAGCAATGGCTCTTCAAAGCATGCCTGGTGCATATGCTGGCTTGGGACACATGCAGAACTTGTTTCGTGTTGCCTTGTGGCTTTTGCTTCACTACTGCTGGTGTTAAAAATCCCTCAAGCATTGGGTAAAACTATTGGCATAAAAGGCAAAGTAATGTACTGAGAAACTGACTTTTACCATGTGAATTCAGTTCACCATAACTGAAGGTTTCATAGGTTTAGATGAGAAATGGTTTAAAATTGATGCAGAAAAGAACTGAAACAATAAATGTGGATTGAGGCCAAAGTGGTGTGGAGGAGAGACCCTTGCCGTTATTCTCAGTTAGACCTGCAGCTGGCTAGTGAGTAGACAATATGTCTCCTTATAGGCAAGTTAAAAATGGCAACTTAAGCAAAATCTGACCTGCAACAAGAGGGATATAGTAAGTTTTACCACTGGTACAGTATCTCACACAGTGAAACACCAATGTGTCCTGGGAAATTTAGTTACAGTTGCAAATGCAGTAGAGAAGACTACCAGGGTTTAGGGATTCTGACATTTTGCCTCCTCATCTGCACATAACATAGAAGCGGAAATATTTTTAAAGAACTGAGTTTGACCTTGGAGGTTCTCCACCCAAAATGTTCAATGGGTGTGTAACGCAGAAGTAGGTTTGGAAAATTTTTTGCCTGTTTATTGGGTGTGTGTCATCTAGGACTGTGTCTTACCATGCCTTCTAAAAGAAAAAAAGAAAAGGCCTTATAACTCCATTATTAAGACTGTTATTCAGATCCCACCCTCTTTTATTTCTCAGAGAGACTGTACTGAAAAAACAGCAGTGTCCAGGAAAAGAACCGAACTAGTGACAGAGCTATTGGGCAACAAGGAAACTACAAAGCAGAGAGCAATAGCCATTTAAGGGGTAGTGCATTTCAGCATGCACATCCACTGCAGGCTTGCTTAATTCCAGATTTTGAAATGCCGAGCAGACGGGAAGGGATGTGAATTTGAGGGTGAAGAAGTCGGGTGGCTTAGGTATGGACCTGGATTGGTAGGCTCAGCAAGTTCCGACAGCTTCAACAGAGGTTAACAAGGTGAAAGTGAGGACAGAGCCTGGGAGCCAACACATTAGTTTCTTGCTGCAGAGGTTAGATATGCCATGATTGTGCACTTAGGCACACATACGTGCATGCATGGGTCAGGATGAGACACTTAAAATCCCCAAACAGAACTTGCTTGGCTCTGGAGTTTGGGTTTTTTTGTCTCTTGGGTGTGAAAAAGCCTGGCATACAAGTGGTCAGTGCAAGTAGAACACATCACAGTTGACCAACTTATTTGAACAACCGTGTATTATAAATACAGCATGACTTTGAAGTTCACAATAGACAAGTGATTGTCATTTTTTTAATTGGATGTTCATATTGTGTAGAAGTCGCCGTCTCTCTCACCTTTAAACCATACTATGATCTGTTGCAAACGGAATCTAGAATTGTTGTGCCTGTTAAAGCATGTTGAAGACAAGCTTATTTTGTTCTTTCCTCTTTGGGAGTCATTGATAGTACCTTTGCCTTTCTGTTCGTCTTTTACCTTTTCTTCTACGTTCTTCTCAAGTACTTGAATGTTTGCTCTTTAATTGCTGTGAAAGCTCTGAGGAATCAAAACAGCCTCTCTAAATCACACAAATAGCAGCAGCAAAATTGCAGACAAGGAGAAAGAAAAAAACTATGATGATTGTTTCAAAAAGTAGCTGAATGTTATTTTATGCAGCACCAAAGGAGTACATGATCTTACATATTCACACAACAGGGAGAGACAACAATTAATAAGAGGAAAAATCTGTGGTCCATCCATTGGAAGTCTCCTTAGCCTTGTCTGGAGAGAGGAGTTAAGGTAGGCTGGAACAGTAAGGGAAGCTCTAACTGCACAAGAATAGGGGGAGGGGAAGACGCGGATGAAGGTTTCTCATCTGCCTTTTAAAGGATCAAAGGATACGTATTTCCTCTTTGTTCCTCCATTTTTCAAAAATTCCATGGAGACAAAATGGCTTAGATAGGAAATCTCTACAAGACTTCTTTCTCAAGCTTTTCCAGCTTTACTTCCTCAGGTAATGCTGGTTTATAGAGTACTCAATAAACTAATACTCCATTTCTTTATTTCTGGTGACAAGAGGTTACTGAGCAGCTCATACCCCCACAGAAGTCTGCCTGATTCTGCTTCATCCCATGGGATTTTGTAGCCAACAGGCATTAACAGGTACTTCTGAAATAAAGCCTCTGACATGGCAAGAAACTGCTGAGATTATACAGTCCAAGGCAATAGTATCTTTATTTTTTTCCCCTTTAGCTCTTACCTCTACACTGGCTGTTTCATCCCTTATTCATGGTCCCTAGATATACGGCATTTATTTTTGATCAAACCTGTAGCAATACTGTCTCATAACCATTTGAGCTCTTACATATAAGGGAGAACGAGCAGATAGAGTATTGCTTTTGCACATAGGTCTGCTGAGATATAATCAGTCTTGGATTCATTGGAGCTACCCTGGGAAATAAGGGTTTCAGGTTCATGCATTAATATTGTGAGGCCTTGGTCAAAAGCTCATTTAAGTAAAGGAGAAATTCCTCACTGAATTCAACTTGCTCTGACACATGCATTTTTTTCACTGAGCTAAACCTGAGGAGGAACTACATTTGAAATCCATTCAGAACCAAATTTTCATTCAGTGACATTTCTGACTATATTTTGTCCATTTCCCATTAAACATTTGATAGCTGGAGTTTGCAAGTGCAAGCACTGCAAAACTGATATTTTTTTTTTTAACAGAAATGTAATTTTTTCCCCGAAATTTATTTTTGATTGCAGGCTGACAGTAAAGCATGTAATTTGTTCTGCAGTTTCAGTTACACAACAGCTACATAATAATTTTGTAACTTATAGCAGTGACTATATCGAACTGTAATGCTTTCTATCTAAACGCTTCACAAATTATTAGTTGCAAAATTATTAACTGAAGAAATTAACTGGATTTGTAGGGTACCATAGCAACAAAGGTGGCCTATGGCTTTAAAAGAAGAGCTGCATCAGATACAAGCTAGCATATTTTGTTAAAATAAAGAGAAATTATTCAGAATTTGCAACTGAGGCTACAGATTGGTCGTATTTTTGAAATATAGGTTTATAATTTGTCACAGGAAAAATAACTCCATAAAGCAAAACCGCTAAGGTGTTTTAAGATGATCTATTATGCGGAGGTGTCTAGTGCAGCCATTTTGGATTGGTGTCATGATAGGAAACAGATGGTATATGTGTTTCTGTTTAACATTTAAGGGGGTATAGAAAGCAATCGGGAGGTGATGTATTTTGTTAATGGCTGAGTAAAGCCTCATATGTACACTTAAAATAGAATGTAAAATATAAGCAACATTTTTTCAGCACAAATGAGGCAATGCAACAACATGCTTAAGTAGATTTATTTGACTTGTTTCACTTTAAATAATTTTAATGAGAAATTCTCTAAATGTTTTTGAGCGGCAATAGAAAGTAATCTGGTAACCACATGTCTTGATGTAAGCCAAGCTGTTCTTTAGCAGCACTTTCTTTCAATACAATATAAATTTAGCTGGAATTAGCATTGCAGAATATTAGTCCCTCAGTGCCTCAGTTGCTAAACCTCCATATTCTTTTTATTGCCTCTGTGAATTTCAAAAGCTGGGTGTGTGGTCAGTTCTGGACAAAGGCAAATGATCTAATGCGGCTGAGAAAGGCAATGTATTTGCTGAATTCTATAACGTAACAAACACCACTGTAATAATTCAGGGAAGCAGCAGATCTGCACTGGACACAATAATATATTTTTCCTGTAATGAGCTACCTTTTGGATTTCATACTGAATATATAAAAAATCTAATTATGCATGCAAGGCTATATTTTTCTGAATTTTATCTACTGCATCTTACTGTATGTTGTTTCATTTATAAGATTTAGCTTTGAACATGCCGTGATAGTCAAAGACTATTGTTCATTTCTGAGCTTAGCTATGCAAGTTACTCAGTCTTCTGGGTTTTCCTTTATTTGTTTTTGCTAACTATGAAAAGGACACTGAGGGCAACTGGATTTTAATAAATCGTCGCTGTAATTAATTGTTCATCGGAAGTAGAAGTAGTAGCAGTAATAGTCAGACACGCAGAGGAGGCTGAAATCTTAGCATGGTGAACCTACAGGGAGAGAGACTCTTCCATCTAGGTCCTGCCTAGTTAGACCACGGCATGTTTGGAATTATCCGCATCCAAAGAGAAAGAAGTTTTTCAAACCATTCTGATGATCTCAGCATTTCTCCTTTTCTTGGTCAGGCAGATAATGCTGTTAATATTCCACCATAATTCCATTTTGTCCCATCTGCCTGTCACAGATGGGCTTATTCTGGACACCAGGATGAGAAATCACCTTGCAGAACACTACGTTTCAATACATTTTAGTGAGCATTTTTAGGTGAGACCTTGTCATTCTTATCCCTGTATTACATGATTAGGATATTTCCTATAATGTCATGATTTTATTTTCTGTTTCTAACAACCTTATTTTGGCAATAACTTTGGTATATTCTATGTGAAATTCTTTGGATGTACTGAGATTTCTTCTTAATTTGAAAAAAAAAAGTTAAGAATTAATCTTTAATCCTAGAGATAAAAAAGAGTAAATAAGAGATGTAATAATGTTATAGTATTAATGGGATTTGAGCCTCAGTAGGAAATAGATGCATTATTCATAAGGATAGTGTCCCAACAGCCCTTGTGGGGCTTTGGAGGTATTAGACTGGTCACTGGAGAGAGGGTTGCTCTAATGGTCAATAAACTAAACTAAAAATATCGCTAGAATTATAAAGCAAAAACCAATCAAATCCTAAATATAAATATGATGATACAAATCCATCCCCTAGTTATCTCCAGAAACCACCCTGCCTCAAATGATTGACTTGTCCCTTATTATCTTTAATCAAGCAGAAGAGAGAGGCATTGAACGCCACAGTGGATCTGTCTAACAAGGCACTGCAGGTGAAATCTATAGTGCTGTGCTTCCTGCTATATGAGTGCTGCTGACCAGCCTCTGGTCCACTGGCGAAGGAAAAGGCAGAAAAGAAACAAAGAGATGCAGTATTTACACAGTGCCTGTGAAGTCCTCTGGAGCTTCTTCTAATTTCCATCCCCAGAGTCCAGACCACAGATGATTCACAGGGCAAAACCAGCCTGGGTGCCTGTAGGTAAAAATTATGTGGTAACGCTCGACAAAGAAGCTGACTAAAGGAAATTTCTGCAATAAGGTTTCCAGCACTAACACAGATGGGATCTACTCAGACTCTGGTCTCTGTGTTCTGTGACAGGACATTATTTATCTTAGCTATAATGGACAAATTAAAAAAAAAAAAAAAAAAAAAAAATAGAAAAAGAATAATGTGTATTCTTTCATTTACCCAAGCAGATTAAGCACTACGGTTTGAATAGCAGCCTGAGAGGCTAAAACTGCTAGTCACCAAACAACTGGAACTGTATAATTCAAGAGTAAAAAGCATCCTTTTCATTAGACTTTAAGTATCTTGGGATAATGATGAGGTCATAAAAAACCTAATGCATTTGCCAGGAGAGAGAAGAAGATTCATGAAAGAATCAAGAGCTGTGGGATATGGCTGGTTTTGTCACAGACGGTAGCGCCCAAAGTCTGCTCAGGCAAATATTTGTGTGTGCAGATAGTTTCATGTAAAGCAGATTTAAGCCTCGATTCTGAAATAAGGGCCATGCAAACAGCCTGCTGACCTTCACCTCCTGTCCCCTGCCCACGTGTCCCTTACCAGAAAGAGACAGTACCCTCTTCATCCACCATATACTCTATCGTGCCCTTTCAATCCATGTAAGTATGAGCTTACATTCTAAGGCTAAAATTAAGTCCTTAACATGAAAGCATTAAAAAAAAAAGAAACTATTGACTATAAGGAGCTCAAGAATCTCTATATTTTCTGTTACTATTTATATACATATGCACATGCATGCACAAATGGAAAAAGATTTTCTTGTCTAGGATTTTTGTTTTCTATATGCTGTTACATTCCAATAAAAGTGTCCTTCAAGAGTCATTTGGGAGATTGATAACAATATATCATCCTTAAAGTAGGGTGCAAGATGAAAACAGCTGAAAATACTGAACAGAATCAGTCTGCACTACTGAAACAGATGAAAAGAAAAACAAAACAAACAACCAAAACCAAAAAAACCCACCAGGAAACATTAAAGGCAAAAAATAAATCCAACTGTCAGAGTTCTTTTGAATTTAACACTTTGTGAGAATATAAGTGACCTAAGCATGTCAACATTGAAGTTGTTGATGGTTGTATTCAATGAGTTATAGATCCAAACTTCCACAAGTTAGGAACCAGCACTTAAAAAAAAAAAAAAATTACTGAGTGAAAGATTGCCTTAAATGTCTGAAAATTAAAATAATGGTAACATAAGACTTTAAAGAAAAAAAAATAAAGTGTATTTTGGTTTGAGTAGGGTGTGTTCAGAACATGTTTTCATTATATTCTTTACAAGTGAAGTTAGAAACTTTTGCTGTAGAAAGGTAAGTAAGGAAATTAAAAAATAAAAAAGGCAACAGATACTCAAGGCCATCCTATAAAATGGTGTGAATTTGTCATGCTGAGGCAAATATATGCAAATAAAATCCTTTGCAAGAGTAAATCAGTAGAGTTTCCTTGATTTCATGGGCCAGAAGGTGTAAGCCATATCTTCCAGGCTGACAATGTCTGGAAAAATCTATTAAAAGCAAACCATCCCAAAATCTCTTTGGCTTGGTCCTTCACCTAAAGCCCAGAGAAGGAGCTGAGTCTTAGAAGTGCCTAAGGAATGTCCTTAACTATTGCTGTGAGGGAAGTCCACACAAGCATTGCTCTGAACTGATTTTTTTTTTTCCTTTCTACTGTTCCACCTAACATTTTTATCTCATTATTCTTAGCAGTGGTAAGTAACTATGACAGGAAGACAGAGTGGAAAATTAAGGCTTGTTAAGACTATTATACACCAAAAGGATCATGTCATAAATGAGATTTGAATCTGCACAGTTTGAGATATAATTAAGTAATCATGTTCAAGGTGGATGGGCTTGAGACAATAAAAGGCCACTGGAGGTTGTTCAGTTTCAAAGGGGTGGATCTTCTTATGCCATCTTAAGTTACATGGATGCGATTTTGGCAGCAGTGAGGGACACTGTCTCCCTCCCAGCTGTTGAACGTGGGGGCTTTGGTCCCTCGGAAGGGAGAGCAGCTCTGATGATCCCATCATCCTTCAGGATTATTTTCCTGCCAAGCAAATGGTGTTTTCCCCTCTCGTTTCCATGAACGTATCACCAGTGCATGTTTACCTCCCGCTTCATTCTACAGGAACCTCTGAAGAATAAGAACAATAAGCACAGCACCCTGAGAAAGAGTTGCATGTGCTGAAAATTTCACTGTCAATTCACTTTTGAGGGAAGTGTGTTTAAAATCAGTCATCAATACTGTGAATAATGATCATATTCCAGTACTATGGACAGAATAAGGAAGTGTTAACAAAACTGCATCAGGAAAACAGTGAGGCTTTTTCTTGTCTTTCAGATAACACAATGACTTTGATGTTGCTGCTTTCTCATTTTTTCTTATGCTATCAGTATGGAAAGCTGGGCAGGACTTAGCTGAATCACCGCTCAGAAATCAGCCCAAAATGTGACTGAGTCAAACAGTGTACGGGATACAGTGACATGAGTGTTTAGTTTCAGTAGGGTTTGCCATGCAATTCTTGAGGGCATAATGGATGACTTTATTTTGCCCACAAGTAGCCACAATCATTATATGAATCATTTAGGAGAAAAATATTCAAGCTATCATATCATAAAGCTGCAGAGTTTTCCACTGAAAACGGCAGCTTAGAAGAGCTAAAGAGCAATGCTAACAAAGAGGGTACCTTGCTGGGATGTCTATTATTACACACACAAAGAGATTGAGCTGACCTGGGGAGGGAGTGTTGGAGGAAGGAAAGTAAGAAAAGAAAAATCATAAAAAGTGACAAATAATATTTTTAAACATTATGTTCTTCACTTCTAAATTCAAGATTTAAATGTGTACATGTTTTCTCTATCTTTCTTCCTCCATCTTCCTTTCTTAATTCCTCAGAAAGAAGTAGGAAAAATCTGTCCTCAGGGTTTTGCACTGCTACCTTTCACCTTTTCCAGTTTGCCACTTCTTCAAATGATGTCTGTTTATGATTTCAAGCTGTGCAACTAGAAATATATTAGTCAAGACTTAATATCTTAGTTTGGCAAAACAATTCTGCTTTCAATAAAATCTTGGGAAGGGAGGAAATAATTGATGGGACAGGTCACAGACATATCCAGCAACAACAATAGATAAACACTATATTTAAAGTTCAGTCAGTCCTACTATCTACATGGGGAAGTCCTTCTTTATGTTCCCTTTGTCATGGAAGAATGCTGTGGAAATGGGGGTCCTGTGGGACATGAAAGTGGAAGCACAGTGAGGGAAAGTGGCTCCCCTCCTCATCATCAGTACAGGAAGACTGGGCTAGCTGTGTGCCTGCAAATAGCATTTGTCATGGTGGTCATGCTCCTACATGGGGAAAAACTTGCAGGAGCCCAATTCCTCATTGCTTCATCTGCATTTGCTTTCATAGCTATGGTGGGTGGACATTTCCCACCCTGGCAGATACATACATGCTTTTCCAGATGAACATTACTCTAACACAGTATATCATCATCTGCATCGCTATTGCATCAGTATTTCCTGGTAATTCTGTCAGTCCAACGTTCTTCACTGTGGATTCCTAATGACAGACCACATCTTATGAAAGAATTGAACAAAAGGCATATATTTGTTGTTAAGGCTTGGAAACAAAGAATGTCAAACAGTCAGATGTCCTAATGAACAAGGGAATTAGATTAGCCTACCTGTGCCCCACTGTGCTGAATCTAGTCCAGGTTTCTAGAAATGCTGGTTCAGCAAAAGCAGGTTGCAAGGAATCTAACTGGAACAGCAGGAGGAACTAGATTTCAAAGTTCACTCTTGTCACAAGCTTTTTTCTTTAACTTGCTAGGTTTGAAATAGCTTGTATATACATTAAAGAACCCTTCTTCTACCCACTCTTATTGTAGTAGAGGGACCCATGACTCTCCTTAAGGCAGATATTTTGGGGAAAGCTTTGTGTAAAAGTGCTCTATTGATATAAAAACAGAAGCAGTGTGTTTCCACAAAAAAAGTCACAGCAAATATAACTTTTGGTCAATAAAGGATTTCTCAACTGTTTTGACTAAGGATCCTTTTTTGTTTATTAGATTGTGAGATGCAGAAAAAAATAAAATCCATATTTATAGAATACATTCAATAGCAATAACTCACATTTAACTATTAATGGAATCAAATTACTGAAGTGACTCAGATTTCTTTTTTTCTTTCTATTTTCATTGTTATGAGAAATATCTGCACACAGAAACCTACAGCAAAAGTATGTGTCAGTCACAGCTGACCCATAGGCTAAAACAGGGACAGAGATATATTTTCTAAACCAAAGTTAGAATTTCAGTATTACATCTAACCATTACAGTACATCTGTGAATAATAAGACAAGCATACAACTGAGTGTCGGAGGACATCAGCTCCTTTGAAGTATCATAGGCTCCTTCCCCTCATGCCAGTTTAAATTTGGGATATCTCCATCAAAGTCAGTGGTGTTAGAACCACATAAAACTGACATGATAGCAGGATGTGATCCCACCTGCTTGTGTAACGTCTGCCGTCTTCACCAGTTCAAAGACGTCCATTATATGTGGGCTGCAGGTATAATAAGCAGACTTAAACTGTTTTCTGGGGAAGATATAGCTGCCAAAGGGTTATACTTGAAAAATATCTAGAAGCTTAATGTTGATCAAAACACACAGTCACTACAGCAGTCTCAGACTCTCTCTCTCACAAAGAAATAATACAGTCTGCAAGTACATATTTGGGCTTTCATTGAGGAGCAGGAGGGGCATTTCCCACACCCAAGAGCTCTGTGGTCAGAGCACCAGCCACCAGCCCTGGAGACTGTCTCAGGCTCATCCCCACTGCCAGGCACCTATCCGGGGAAGAGTTAGGCAGAACTGGCAGCAGGGCATTTCTGCTGGTTTTGAGCAGCCACCAGCTGAGGGTGCCAACTGCAGGCAACTGGTTTGGGTTTCAGTGTGAAGGTCCTAAGTCTGCCTGTACATGATACACATCATCTATTTTCGTAAGCCAGGACTTAGATATGACTCTGAAGTCAGTGACCTAAAACTTCAACACACAGTTTTATAGATTTGCATGTCCTTCCTTATACTCACTCACAACATGTTTTCCTCAGAAACCTCAGTCTTGACTAGTCAATATCATAAGGACTATCTGTCTCCCTGAATGTACATATAAATGTATACTTACATTCATCAGGGACCACAGTGATAGGACAATGGGTTCAAACTTAAACAGGGGAGATTTAGGTTGGATATAAGGAATAAATTCTTCAGTATTAGAGTGTTGATGCGCTGGAAGAGGTTGCCCAAGGAAGCTGTGAATGCTCCATCCTTGGTAGTGTTCAGGGCCGCATTGGACAGTGTCAGGTAACATGGTTTAGTGTGAGGTGTCCCTGCCATGGCACGGGTGTTGGAAGTAGACGATCTTATGGTCCTTTCCAACCCTAAATATTCTGTTATTCTATGCACATATGCATATATACACATTGCATTTTAAGCTATGTAGCCCCCTGTCATTAACTTTTACAAGAAAAATGTATTTAAAATAAACAGGAAGACTAATATTGACTTAAAAAAAATGAAAAAAAAATCCTGTTTGTTGAAGATATTAAATGAATCACTACGTGGCACCTTAATTTCTTCACAATATTTTATTTTTATTGGTGGGTCTAATGAGTCAACTGACTGTAGTCAGGATTTAAGACAATGGGTAGCATAGGTGAGTAAAAATATATAATGCACACCATTCTGTCTCCACATGTTATTTTTCCTTAATCTGATGCCAGACCCATTTGATAAAAGTGAGTCAGCATGCGCTGAGTTGGCCTTGCCACTGACAAATTCACCCTCAGGGAATTATATTTTCTCCTTCCAGAGGTGGACTCGCAACATATTGTCAATTTTTAAGGTTAAAATTTAGGCAAGAAGAGAAAAAGCACATGCTTCTAAACTCTTTTGTAAGTCCTGTAAAAGTATATCTTTTTATTTCCCTTGAGAAGAATGTAAAAACACAAGGTAAAGATGGTCAGTAAAATCTCTTCAGAACATGAGAAAAATCTTCAACCGCTACTCGTTTTTCTTCCTTTCAGTGAGAGTTCTGCTTATTCTTCTTTTCCACGCCAAGATTCAACAGCTGAGAGAGGAGAATAATTTTTAAAATAATCTCAGTTATGTCTTCACCCTATTTAAATCAGCACATCTCCCAACTTGACAGTTCAACTACCTGCTGAGAATCTAATTCTCCTTAAAAACCCCTACCAGCACCAAACCATACTTTATTAATTTTATAGGTCAATTTACTTTACAGACTTAATTCGCACATTTTTAAGGCTGTTGGACTTGCTTTAGTTCAGTGTTTTCCTACAACATTGTCTGATTATATGATACCGGACTGTCACTTCCAGACTTGAGTTCTGTTTTTACGTAATGTGAGCCAGGGTAGCTCAGTAGATGCAACAATTTGTACCACATTTAAACTGCAGTCTGTGATCTCTTCAAAGTTATTGCTAAGGTGAAATAGGCTAAAGGAGAAAAAAAATGATAAAGTCTAAAGAGGTTTGGAACATTTTTCAGATGGCCTTCTCCATGAAAGCTTTTTATACTTCATGGACAGAACAAGACACTTAAAGTTGGGGTTCAAAGAAGTCAGTGCGTTGTGTGAAGCATTAAACACTAAGAAATGACAAAGAAATGTTCAGACTTTTGCTATGCCATCAAAGACTGTTTAGCAAATATAAGGTTAGAAGGAAATATCTTCTCCCAGGAAATATATTCTGTATATGCAGCTACAAACGATTCTTGGAATTAATTTCATCTGTCAGCTTCATCTTTTCTTGCAAACAGCAGAAGTGATAATCTCTTGGTATGTGTGAGATCCACATTTATATATCTCTAAAATTCACTTTGGAGCAAGAAATTACACCAAGGTTTTCCACAGTTCAGAAAAGCAAATACTCTCCTTGCAGTATTTTGGAATGGTGCTGAAACTAAGTATCCAACAGAAATTTCTTCATCTTACATAAATTAAGAAAATCCCAATTGAAAGAGAGATTGGAGTTTTTTCTCGCTTGGTTGCAGAGTTATTTTCTTAATGTTTGTTTAACCCCTAAATCTCTATTTCTGAAATCAGAAAAAGATAAGATCTGAATTTAAGCCTCCGCAGTCTTAAGAGAATCCTTTAACCACCAGGCTTCTGATAGGAAAAATGCTCATGAAAGATTTTAGTTTTGGTTTAGAATCTAAATTCAGATTAACATGTTAAGTAGGTCAGGAACTCAGGTGAAAATCAATTGCTTAGTTTCTGCAGGATATCAGACTGAATTTCTATGTAACATCTACGGATCAATGAATTTTATCTGTATAGCAGATCTGTGTAGCAGCAACTCTTACAGCAGCCTTCCAGTACATAAAGGGGGCCTCCAGGAAATCTGAAGAGGTGCTTTTTAGAAGCATATGTAGTGCTTGCAAGGGGGAAGGGGTATTGTTTTTAAACTGAAAGAGAGGAGATTTAGATTAGATATTAGGAAGGAGTTCTTTACTGTGAAAGTGGTGAGACACTGGCACAGGTTGCTGTAGCTGCCCCATCGCTGGAAACGTTCAGTGCCAGGCTGGATGGGGCTTTGAGCAACCTGCTCTAGTGTAAGGTCTCCCTGCCTATGACAGGGGGTTGGAACTAGATGAGCTTTAAGGACCCTTCCAACCCAAACCATTCTATGATTCTATGATATTTTACAGAAGTAGCCTAATCCATCTGAAGCCAGTGGTAATCCTTTCAATAACTCTGGTAAGCTTTGTAAATGCCTATGCACATATATGTTACTCTGGGATGATCTATATTCCTGGTTTCTTCACTGTGACAATAAAAATACAAAATCTACTTATAATGGTAAAATGTCAGTAGGCTCTGCCTATACATTCATTGTGCTTTTGCTTGGCTTTGCTTTATTTTTGTGGGGGTTCATTGCTGAATTATCACACTTGATGAGTTTTCTACATCAGTTTCAAACTTTAGGAATCCCCTCATTGTCTTCCCTACTTAAAAGGAAACAAAAGAAGTATTTCCGATGCCACATGTTGCCTGCTCACGGCAACAAACTCTCAGGAACCCTCCCCTTCCTGCTGCATAAGGAATTCTCTGATAAAACTGATGAACTTTTTCTATGTGACTCTATGATTCTCATAAGATCTAAGATGCTACCCAGGTAGGCTTCAACATTTTACAAGAATCTTTTTTACACCTCCAAATTCATAGTTCTTCATCAAAGATTTTAGCCCAAAGAGCAGTTAATAAGTCTGGATGACCTCTTGCTCTAGGATTTTTTAAGTCTCTTTCAGACAAAAATTAGATTTCCTCCTTTAGGAAAAGAAACAGGCCAATGTGTGGCCCTTGACTTGTCAATCATCTGGAAGTAAAGCAGGGAACTGATTTCTCTCAGAGCAGTGGAATGTAATGCTCCAAAATAATAATAATGTGGCTATACATATTTATAAGCTCATCATTAGTCTTTAGTATGCTTGTTCCCCCCTGAAATTCACTGGTAATTTTGGCCTATGGATATATATACTTGGTTCCACGAGATACTCTAGTTTCAAATAAATCACGCTTTCAATGAGTTAACCACTAATTAACTGGCTGTTATTTAACAGTCATCTTTGGGTAATCATAACTGAATGCTCTAGTCATGATTGACAGGTATCAGTATTATGTCCAGCACTGTTTATCATTTCAGTTGATGATCTGGGAGTAGATATAAACCTGTTGCTAAAAAATATATGAATGAAATAGCACTGGAAAGAATAGTAAATAATCAGAACAGGTCGATGAAGAAGATCCCTTTTGCACATATGTATCTTAATGCACCAAATGAAAGAACTTCTTTCTAGAAATAAAGATGGCAGATCATAAAGTTACAACAAAGGATATCAGTGCCTCTGTTAAAGATATAGGCTTGTAGTTTGAAAGCAACTTTGTTTAAATTTTAGAATAAAGTGCTAAAAAGGAAAAAAAGAAAGAAGAGGAGGCTTGTATGATCCTTGGCTGACAAACAGAAATGAGGGGGAGGAGGGATGCAGTTTTTCCTTGTTGCGTAGCAAAGCTGATCCTGTACAGTTCTGGCAGCCATATGTTAAAATAGCAATTGAAAAATTAGAAAGCATGCAGAGATAGATGCCTTACCCGAAGACACATGAAGATAGAGTCTGCTTATTTGAACAAAACCCAAGCTGAAGCGAAACTTGATTATGGTGCCTAAAAATCCTTATAATTTCTCTCACACCTTGCAGGTGAACAAGACAAGTCAAAAATCATCATTTGTTTTTGAGAGCTCGTTTTTCTCAAGCCTTTTATATTTACATGTTTTAAAGGTGTTTGTAGCCACTCCTGTACTGCAAAATATGCCTCTAAGTCATACCGTCAGAGGGCAGGGACAAATGCTGAAAACTAAAGGGCCTTTTAATTTAGAAGTGGAAGAAATGAAAAAGACCAGTAGTTAGAAGAGGGAATCAGACAAATTCAAATTTGAAAGACAACACACAAATGGGAAAGACAACACACAATTTTAAGGGAGAGGATGATTAGCTGTTGCAATGATTTGCCAAGGAAAGCAGGGGAAACTTTGATGTCTGCAGATAAAGACTGGATCTTTTTCTGAAAGGGATGATTTGGACAAATAAAATTTTGCCACTAATACTGGAATAAATGGGTGAAACTTAAGGGCCAAGATTGCACTTCAAAGGTCAGACCAGAGGTCTTTGGTTTTAAATTCCACGCCTGAGAGACTCTCTGATTTGGAAGGAGAATACAATTTCTCATAAATATAAAGGGGAAAAAAAAAAAAAATCACAGTGTGAATGGCTAAGCCCTGAAATGCCTGCCAGTAAATCAGGGAATCCCCACCCATAGAGACTTTCAAAACTCAGCTGGAAAATGCCCTGAGCAACCTGGTCTAATTTTGAAATTAACGCCTCCTTCAGTAAGAGATTGGGCTAGGTGATTTCCAAAGGTCCAGTTCAGCGAGAGCTTTTCTACAGTTCTGTAGTGTTCCTGATGCGCAAGATGTGGATGACATTTGATGACACATTTATAAAGAATTCCAGTTTGTATATTGTCTTCTATCAAGGTCCTGTTTTTATCTGCATGAACAATGGATAGACAGTACACCTTTTCCCGGAATGTAATCAAAGATAAATATTACATGTCATGAACACTTTTGACAAACCTGTTAAAGAGCCTATACATATTTTGCCTTATTGCCTTGTTAAATGTGTTACTTGTATACACATCTTGCTTGAAAACATTGGAGACAACCCTAACTAAATGATCGGTAATTCAATCTAGGTGTTGCTTTGCTCAGGTTCATTGTATAAATTTAAGTTATGCATGTTCTCCTTAGTGAGCTCATGCTCAGGCGCAGGTTTGAGAATGTGACGGCACTAGCTGTAAGGTGGGTGAAAAAAAGTCCTTAATTAGGGCAAGGTGGCTCATTAGACTTCATTTCAAACCCTGTTGTAAGCCTGAAAACTCTGAGATGACTGTCATGCTATGGACACAGGAGAGTTCATACGCTGGAGAGGAGCAGTGGTAGCTTCCCTTTCCAGCTGGTGCTCTTGCAGGTGCCTTGCAGGTGAGCCCTGGTAATGCCTCTCTTGATTAACAGCTTCTGGGTAGAAAACACTGACATTTCATCCCCCAGCTCAGCTGCTGTGTCATTCACTGCTCTACTACCCTCATGTGTCAACATACAAAATTTTATTATTTTTTTTTTTTAATGGGGTATTATAGGGAGATCACGGCATTGCTTCCATTATCAGTTTAGTGAGCAAAACCAAAGGGGGACCAAGGAGGAATCAAATAGTTTATCACACAGCTGAAGCAATGGTGGCTCTGTTTGTCCACAGGCAGAACAGCTAATTAGGCAGGGAGGTGCTGCGAGTTAGTACCTATGTCTTTAGATTTTAATCCTAAGTAAAGTCACATGATTGTATTGAGCTAATGCTTACTTATACTATCTGAGAATATTGCCATTTATTTTAACTTCAATGAATTCCCTATCTGTTCTAGTATTGCTGATGCAAAGAAAATTAAAATAATCCAGACCAATCTAGCCTCCCAAAGTAACTATGAAACATTTATGACTGCAAGAAGGAAGGTGCACAGAAGCTCTTTTATTCTCTCTCGCTTTTAAGAGTTAAGTGAAGTTACTGAAGCATGTTCTAAATTTTATCAATTATGACATATTTTATGCTACTGGCATAGTATATTCAACAAGTGCATTAGGAGAGTGCTAGAGTGCTTAGCACTTTGTAATTGCACTCATATTTCATTTTAAGATAATTTCATGTTATTCAAAAGACATCAGATTTGGAGCTGTACTCTTGAGACAATAGGATGTGACGTTAAAAATCAAATCAACAATGTTCTTCTATTTCTCTAATGGATTATAACTAAAATACAGTGTACAACTTTCATTCAAAAATCCTTTGTTATCAGAGGAATACTATTGATTTAAGTCACTATAAATTTAATGAAATGCTATTCTCCTTTTTTTGTCCTTCTTTCCTTCCACTTCAATGAAAACTCAGGTTTGTAGTCTCAGTTGTCTCAGTAAAAAAAATAAATGCTAAACTAAAACTCCTGCTACATGGATTTTGAACTAAACCATTATTATGACACATGGGTTTTGCTCTTGTGAGGTACTTTCTGACTCAGCATTGATAGTGTGGACATGTGGTGATTCTTCTTTATTTTTTTCTTCAAAAAGACCATTTCCTGTGTGAATATGTTTTCTATATTTAGCTGTGCTTTGTGCTGAGCCTGAGAAATGACTAGACAATGCAGGTTTATCTGCATCAAGTTCAATGGGAATGACACATGTAAAGAGTTTGTGAAATTAGGACTTCAGCAAGCCTTTCTTGCTTCAGCAAGCAAGAAAGTAACAAGCTTTGGTCTTAATAGGATGGAAGTTTTTAATACAGAGGGATTGGAGCCAATTAATGCAAGGACTAGTTGTGGAGAGCCATGGGAATTGTACAATGGAGGAAGTGCTGGGCTGGATTCTAAATAACAAAGGGAGTAGTCCTGATCTCACCAAAGCACAGGGCTGCTCTCTATGCAATCCTCAGGCCAAAAATGCAGAAGGTGCGTAGTAGTCACCGTCTTGATCCAAGGCTGCTTTCAAGCCTTGCTGCCTTGCTTCAGGGTGTACGCAGACATCTTGTGCACAGCATAGCCGCAATTTGGTTGCAAAGCGAAATTCCCTGGCACTGCAAAATACATACAAAGAAGCGTAAGCCTTTCACCACTTCAGCATTTTAGACCATATGCAAGGAAGCAGTACAATTAGGCTACAAGTTCTTTGCCATTTGACAGACGTGGTAGATTTATTAATAATCTGACTTCAGATTTGTGAGGAAAATCTAAGTAATGTGGTTCTGTTAGCGTAGGATGAGTCTCCCTCTATCCTGGGAGAGAGGCGTACATGAGCCGGGAAGCCTGCCATCAAACACTGCCTCCACATTCAGTCTGTCTCTATTTGTTGTGCCATGTGAAAGATCTCTGAGTTAGCTTTTTGCACACTATTATACTACCAAGAGGTTTTTAAGTTGCAGAAACAAAGCTAAGTAGCTCAGAGTAAGCATCATGGAGAAAATTTTATGGTGCTACTGACTGAGTACAAGCTGAGGGATCTATTCTTGGTCTCTGCTGGACAGAACAGAGCTATGCTTGCCAGAAACAGTCGTTGCAAAAAATCCCACCAGATTTAATAAGACATTGAGATGGTGCATGAATAGAGGGAAACTTAATCCAGCAGGTTTCACAGCCAGATTAGCAAATTACAATTAAAAGATGCAGTTTTGGAAATTAGGAATACAAAGTGGCCTGGCATTTGTTGTACATGTACTAAATATACAGGTCTGACCCCGAGTTCTGCAGATTGGAGCAGTATGATGAGCACCTGATGGGCTGTCTTGTAAAAATGCTTCACTTTAATTAAACCAAATACCGCAAACCTCAAAGGATTGATGCCTACTCAGTATAGCTCAGGCAGTTCACCTAAAGTGAGATTACAGCCCTCAGGTTACACAGGTTCTAATAAAGTTTCTGTCGCATTTAATACATCACCATTCATGGAATGTACTGTGCCTTTGTTTGCTTTTTTTTTTTTTTGTTAATCAGGTTCTCAGTAGGTTTGCCCATGACTCACTTTTACATTCTCATGGAATGCAACAAAGAATTACTTTAACCACTGTGGTTCTCCTGGGCTGGGAAAATTCACAGGTGACTATGTCATATTGTTTGGCATGAACAGCAACTAGACAGTTCCTTTATTTAGAGTAATTAATCCAGCCTGCAAGTAGTGGTGTTTTCCACAATCTACCATTAAATGAGAGCCTAGTTTTGAAAGCTATGCTAGTTCCCCAGTTGCACTAGTTCCCCAGTTGCATTCTTGGCTAAGGTTGGGCATGTAACATCCCACAAGGTCATTTAAGGGAAGGAAATACCTCATGTTTCCCAACATCGTCAGTTCAGGCATGACCTTATTTTGCAATCTTACTCATATTAGGCAATTCCCTTGCATGTCATAGGATTACTAGCAATAGCTCAGGCTACTTGCTTTGAAGGATGCTGACCTTGAATCTAAATTATCTGCTCCCTAATATCCTTCACTGTAGGAGAAGAAACAATCTTTCACAGAAAATTAGAAGGGGAAGATGACTTTGGAAGAGCACATGCAAATAAACTCCAAATACTTGTTTAATAGAGTAAGAGGTCAGCTCCCAAGAAGAATTTGTATCCACAATGCAGTTATTGCCATTATATAATATCTAACAAAACTATTTACTGCAATGGAAGTGTAGAACACAGGGTTAATAATCTTTGTAAATGTTCTTTGCTGAATGCCAAACCAGCCCAAAATAAAGCACTCACTGTGCAATAAACAACAGCATCTAATGGTGGCATCCATGGGGTCAGATAACATTATTGCTTCAAGTTCTTACTTTGTGGATGCATTTTTGGCCTTGAATCCCTTTTTACAGTATAAATTACCAGCTTAAAGGGCACTTTAAAAAGCAATCTTTTGAACAGGAGTGGGAAGAGCATTTAAGCAGCTCCAAGGTCCCCATAGACACAGTGGTGGTGGAAGCTGTCAGGGGAATGTACTAATAGCCCCTAGAAATGCACTATGATTGCCGTTCGCCTTGATTCAGTTTTAAACTCCTTCCTCTCAGGCCATAAAAGCATAGGTCAAGTCACCCTGCCCACAAAGATCAAATATGTTCTTTGCAGCATTAACTTCAAGAGGGTTTTCATTTTTCAGAATTTTTTCTGAGTTTGAAATGAAACCTTGCTTTTTATTTTTGATTTAATAGAATTTTTTTTCTAGGAATCCTTGGAGAGGGTTATTGTACGTTACTGCTACTCCCTGGCTCAAATTTTCTCTTGTTGTAGAGATTTAAATGGAGCTTTGCCAGCTTACAGCAATAGAAGATATATTCCCATGAGTTTTACATCATGAAGCTTTATTGCTGATGTTGATTCCTAGGGTTACCACATACCTGAAGAACTCTGGGCAGAAAACCAAGAACTTCATATGATATTAGTTCTGTTTGCTGCACGTGAAACTTCACCGATTTTAGATATCCTCAGGTTTATATTGTATATAAAGTGAACACTAGCAGAAAAGTATCTCAAATTTCAAACACAAAGGAGGAAGCTTTACCTTAATATTTTCATGAAGGGAAAATAAGGATAGGCTCTTTCTACAACATCTGATTTGGTAACAGATATAGGAGTATTGTCTGGGATTATGAATGAAATAAATTGTATTAAATTATTAAATTGAATCTTCTATTAAAGCACAAGAAAAATAATGTTGTTTCAGTTAATGAAGTAAAAAGACCAGTTAACCTTGTAAGGAATTAATGAGTTGTGTTGGAAAGGTTTGTAAAGTAGATAATAAGGAAGTTGTGGCAGCAAGTGTCCTTGAAAGACGTCTATGAAGTTGTGTTTTGTAGGGCATTTGACAAGTTAATTTTTGACAGCATTGCACATAATGACACTGTAGAATACACATGATGTAATTGTTTAGTTAACCAATGAGACCTGTTAGCGTTGTGAAGGTTGGGCATGCAGTCAAGGGGTATGACTTCTAAATTTGGATGTAAGGGGGGTGTTTTGTGGATAAGCAAACCAACATATCTGAGGATTTGAAAGAGAAGGCTTTGTGGACCTGAAAAGAAAACTCTGAAAACTCATTTGCTCCTTCTAAGTCAGAGCAACTTTGTCATAACAAGCTGCTAAGATTTGCTTCTTAGAATACTTATGCATATGCTTAGAACTGGAATGAAAATTTACAGCTTGTTCGTTTTAACAGGAAAGAATACAGTATTTCCTACACTAGCTTTAATGTAGCTATTTAGAAGAATAAACCTAATTAAGTTATATTGTTCTATGGTCTGTCTTTATTTTGTGTAAGGTAAGCAGTCATTATCTATTTTGAGCTAATTTTATATCAGACCTAAGGCACTAGACCTTAAAACCCCTAAATCCTTTACGGCATCATGCATATCCCAATTCCAAGGAATTTTGACTGTCCCCCCTTGCGAGGGGAATAATCTGCTTTTTATTTTGCTCTCCCACCCACTTGATATATCCTCTCAGTGGATTCTCCTCATGCAGAAGCATCTATAACCCTCAGCCCTGTTTATCCCCTTCTTTTGAATAAATTATCCCAATTCTCTGACTCCTGTCAGTCTGAGCTCAACTTGGGTTGCATCAATCCCTCAGCAGAAAGCCCACTTTGCTAACCCTACAATGCAGAAAAATCCATTAAGTAGGTTTTTCTCCTACTCTCTCAGTGTTCAACAGACCCCTACAAACCCCTGCATCTCACAACCTTTCAGCAGATCACGTGTGATTCCTTTTTCCCCCTTTTTGAGTCCTTGGTGCTACAGTATCCTTGTGAACAGTGGCAGCTGACAGTTGGCTAAAGAGCAGCGTTACAGATCTATTTTCCCATTCAATGCGTACCTACTGGGACACCATGCTCTCAGCAATGGCTCCCCACAGAACTTACATCAAGCTCAGGAGAGATCACATGTGAAAAGGCTTTAGCTACCTTTTTCCTTCCCCCC
>JAOEHY010010934.1:0-19217 GCA_025447955.1 Psilopsiagon aurifrons | reverse complement strand
CCCCCCAAGTCATGTATTCAACACTGTTTCACTTTACTACAGCATTTCTAACATAACTAACAAATAATTCTCTATGGAGTTGAACAAACACTGCTTCTCAAGAAAGACAGGTTTGCTGAACAAAAGCTCTCTTCTAAAACAGGTAGGTTCCCTTGGGGATGGGAGCCAGACTTTGCAACTCCTACTACCGCTAAAAGGAAACCACTCCAGGGAGTAAGAACACCATTGCCAACACAGCTAGCAGAACCTGGAATTTCTTCTCAAGTCTGGAAAACACATCAATGGTGGTAGACTCAATCCAGACAACTGGACACAGTCTGAAATACCTTTCAGACCAATTCTTTATTCTGCTTTTGCTTTATTTAAGGAAAACTCCAGGTCAGATTCTAATCTCATGTAAAATTTAGAACAAACTAGTTGATTGCTGTGTTCTTACTTACATTACAATGAATGAGATTACAATCCTAATGTTGCAGCTTCCTCTACTTTCATTCAGGGAGCAGTTGGCAACAAATAAAAAAAAAATATCTTGGGAGAAGTAAAATACGTAACCCTTTTAGTACTTGGCTTCCTCTGTACATACTACCTGACCAGCAAATGAGTAGAAGGTGAAACAGGTCCACTTCCTTGCCAAAATCCATGGTCAAGAAATACTGTACAAGACATTCTTCTCTGAATTTTTAGTTCCTGTATTAAGAGGGCCTAAGAGGAGAAGAATTAGCTATACAGGAAAACGCAAAGAAGCAAGGACTGTAGGTATATACAGTGATGCAAGACACCCTGAAAGTCTTTGTCCAAGGCAGCACAAAATACCAAGAGTAATCCTTAAACTATCCTTAAATAATATTCCTGAGATTTTATTAAAAGTGTCAGGGCAGGAGGACACATTAGAGAGGTGGATGGAGTAATCAGTACTGTGTAGATTTAAGATTGTGCTTCCTTCATAAAGTAGGCTGAGAATGTTGCAGAAACCCAGGCTATGGAGTAAGTGAAGTAAGTAGCCAGTTTAGGAGGCTGTAGCCATCCAGCGTTCCCTTCAACAGGCTGCAGAGCCTGTGATGCGAGAGGCTCAGCCTGGCACAGACAGTGCCTTCAGCTTGAAGGCAGCTTGTGAAATAGAAAAATATGAGACAATGCAATATTTTCCCTCTTTTCTTTCATGTGGACTTCAACCTACTCATTTCTGAAATAAAGGTTTTAATTAAAGCTACCCTCTATACAGTGCAGTGCACTTCAGCTCTGTTGCAAATAACATTCATTTCTCCTGACTCCAAGTAATCTTACTTTCTCTTTTTCCTCCCTGAACACATTTTGCCTAGGAGAACACCAATGGGAAATAACAGGTGGGGGCAAAAAAACTGAGGTGGCTTACTGGATGTTACGACAAACTCTGTGTTTTGTTATTTCTCTATTTTTAATAATATATACTTCTTCAATCTTGCAGACTTCACACACTAAAGTTACGGAATGAGCCTTAAAAATGCTTTTTCTCACAGGAGGAATGGAAAGGACATGGGGAGAGAAGGAAAACCAGAGGATAAAACATTGAAAGAGAGGAGTATATGCTCTGATCCACCACTACTGGGCTATAGGGAGACACTTTAAGCCTTGAATCTCTCTTTGTGACCTCAAGTAGTCATATTTGGCCTCCACGCTCTGAATGAAAGTAAGCAGTAATGGAAGGCAAAGAAATAAGGCCTTGTACCTTCTAAAGATTCATTATAACCACGTGACAACTAAGATGGTTGCTTTAAATATGCATTTTCTAGAAAAATTTACCACTATATTAAAGCAAGGCGTTCATTTAAAATTTTCATAATTCTACATGCAATGTTTTTCTAATGGATAAGACTAACAGTTTTTAGGAATTTTGGTCTCATGACAAGTAACCACTGCTCTTCCTCAGATTATAGACTGGGAGAAAAAAATTGCCACAAATCATATTTTGATGTTTTATTATGTTGCTTTATGCTAACTGTTGATTAGCAATCTATTAACACTGCAACAAATGAGCTATGAGATAGGCTTTATACCCTAGGAGAGTATCAGCTTGAAGGTGCACAGTGACTGCCAGAAATGACAAAACAGTAGTCAGAGTACACAGACATTAAATGATACTGCAAACAAAAAGCTGTATGTAAATACAAGTGATTGAATATGTACACTTTGCACACCATTTGCATACCTCTGACGTATGACATGCTAACCAGGGTTTGCATACATGCCTGTTGTAAAAAAAAAAAAAAAAAAGAAATTAAAAATGTTTTTATATAGCACCTAGCACTGGATATTTAAGCACTGGCAAAGGCCTGACTCACCACTGCGTCACTGCTGTTTTAAGCATGAAAGACAAGAAATCCAACAGCAGCAGCTACTCTAGGCAGAAATAATTAAGAGTGGGTTGTGTTATTCTGTACATAGACATGGTTTTGCAGCACTGTGTTGGGGCCTCTTAAGGCAACAGTACAGAATTTGATACCAAGTCAATATTCTGTTGAACACACAAGTCCTAAAAGCTAGGTTCAAAGCACCTATTTGTTCATAATCAAGCTTAGTGTTGCATTATAGCAGCAAGGTGATTCAAAGCACTAAGGGTAGATTTTTAAGGCTCTGGATAGCAAGAAAGATATTTGCACACAGAATTCATAAAATTTACATGTGAATTGGCAAATGCAAAATAAAACACTAAGCGTGAACTCCACCTAGCTGGAACTTCAACCTTCTCCTGGTTTTGAGATTCAGAGTGGCACTTAAGGACAGGTCCTTAACCGAGCAGGACTCATTACACTGGTCATAGCAGCAAGTGTTTGCCAGAAGGCTGGTCTTTGATTTCTTCCTTAATCTGAGAAATTTCAGTTTTCCATTTCTCAGCATAATGTGTAACAGGCAACCAATAGAACTGCCTAAATGAAAACATACTCTACATGCATGTTGAAGCTAAGCCTTTTGGGGACAGAAATACAAGATTGCTAAGACACAGGAGAAGAGCGAGAAAGAAGACAATACGAGTACTTGGCTGCAGAGAACTGGTGACCTGCTTTCCAGGCAAATAATGCGGGGCAACTTTGAAGGTGCAAGCATTCAGTAGGTTTTTACAGATTTATAAATGCACAAGACCTCTCAATCTCTTTCTTGGACTTCTTTGCAGACATTTTACTTGAGGCAGGAATGATGTTCTGAGGCCTACTACAAGAGAGCAGGGCTAAAACTGGGGGTCTGTAACTGCAATGACAAACCAGTGATCCAATGGAGTTGGGATTTCACTTCCACATCACTACTTCACTTCAACATTGTCTCAAACAAGGCTATATTACAGTCACTCTCCAAAGGTATGACTTAGTAGCACAAATCTACATTAGGTCTTCAAATGCTCTCAAGGGGATCTACGCTGGTGTAGCAGAAGTGATACGACTCAAATTGCCTATACTATACGCTGCCATTTCTAATCCCCTGTACAAGTCATACATCAATGTTTATTATTCTTGCCAAAAATAGTCACACTAGCCATTGCAGAGCTGTGATAAAAAGTTTTAACATCATAAAGGAACCAAGCAATGAAAGAAAGAGTGACTACCTCTGTGTTTCAGCACCTTGCAAGTAGGCTGCTTCTACTTGTAGGCTGTTCTACATACAGAAGAGGTTCTGTATGTAAGGAGAACCAGATCTGGCAAAATATTCTCAGTCCTCCCTTACAGCATTGTGGCTGCATATTCTGATGAGGTTCATATCACAGCAACTCTCCAAAGTCATTTATAAGCAAGCTAAAAGAATAAATGAGGTTGTAATTTGGGCAGAACTCCCCTCTTTTGCAAACTTTTACTGAGAAGAGATGGAAATGGCATTATGTGATTTTTCCTGCATATCCCTTTGCTGCCCTACAGTGCTGGACCAGAAGGTATCTGTATTCCATAAACCATGATTTTATTGCACTTATTAAAATCTGCTTTTATATGTTACTCTCTCGCACTGTTTTTTGTGCAGGAAGCACACAACAGAAATAGTTATAAACTACCACTTGCGCTATATCAGAGATAAAAAAAGAGCACATTGTGCAGATGAGTGTTACCAATTAGCGATATATTTATTACCTACTTTTACATTTTTAGACATGTCACTCTAGAAATGAGTAAAGGAAGTTTAACCCTTTTCTGAACTGCTGCCATTTTCTTCCAACTTCTGCCAGTGTAAGTCTGACCCGAGGAACTGTGTTCTGCTCTCTGCTGTCAGCACAGCTGTTCAGGTTGTATTTGAAGGCTTTGACTAGCTGTCATGGTAGTACATATTTCTACACACAGACCAACAGGGAACAACTGGCATCTGTCATAAGATTTATTTTTTTGTCCAAGATTCAGCACACAAGCCAATGAAAAACTGTAAATCATTTCACACAGACTAATATCTTAACTCTTTGACAGAGAAAGCCGTTATAGCTGATAAAGTGACAGGATTCCCATTGGAACCAAAGGACCTTATCTTGCACCAAAGGAACATAACATTTTCTTAAAGCCCCATTAACCTCATGTGAGTCCACTCACCTCTTGTACCACAATCATAAAAATAAGACTGAAGACTGTCACAGTAAGGATTTTAACATTATATCAATTGGATTAGGGATTCTATTATTACTCAGGGATAAACGTAGAGCAACCAAAAGAGGAACAGCAAAACTTCAGACAGCATACATGCGTTGGGCAACTGTGAGGTGAAAAGTGTTCACAGATTAGCTATCACATAGTATTAGCTGATAATTCACGCCCAAAATTATGATACACATTAAGGACCACAGGACTTTGTGAATTAGTGATGCACAAATCCCTTATCAATATGACTGAACAATTATTGTCAACTGAGTAGCAGTGTTTTCAGCACCTTAGGATGTACACTTACAGGCATTATATCTGCTTTATCAATAATTTATTTTACAGTACATATTATTCTGTTATTCACTTATTTTACAATTATTAAGATAACTTACTAATGGGATTTTCTTTCTTTAGGTGACTGCTCAATCTACTTCTAGTGAAAACCATAGTCCACTACTGTATTTTGAGAGAACTATCAAGATATTTGGTAAACTTTCAATCTATGTGAAATAATTGTTTGTTTAACGTAATTTTGTTATCTCAGTTTTTATTTAGCAACAAGATATACCTGTAGAGATAAATTCATCTGAAACAGGAGGACCTATGAATAAAAATCAGCTCCTTGAAGTTATGCAGCTATTGGAATAATAAAAATGCAGAGATGTTACATAAAGACTAGAATTTGATGTGCAGGCTGTTCGTCTGGTGACAACAGCAGCAGTACAAGGGTTGAAACTTTTAATTCAGGACCTTGAACAAATGCTAAGAATTTTCAAATTTGCCTAAGGAAATAAGAATTATGTTCATATTGGAAAAAATAAGATTATAATATTATTTACTTTTTGCCTTTTAAATAGTCAGTTGTACTACAATCTTAGTTGCTTACTACATTAGTGAAACAGAATTAATGAATGAAAAAAAAAACCCACCCCAAAATTACATTTACTTTTGTCGTTCAAGCACAAAATATTTTGACATTTAAAGAAGTAAATCTGATTTTGCTCCAAAATGGGAATCCAGTGAAAAAACAGATCAATCAGGGAAAGTGGGTTCCTTTCCATAATTTTGTATAGTTTGGTGGAACAGAGGATAAGGAATTGCTGACGAGCAATAATGACAAAGTAGAAAAGCCCCAATTTGCATCCCAAAGCTATGCTTGACTTTATAGAATAGACAGTTGGACCAGATCTTTCAAAACTTGCAAACTAATTATATTGAGCCATTCAGAGAGAGATTAGGCTGGTTAAAAAAAAAAAAAAAAAAGTAATCATTGTTCACAATATAGCCACAAAGAAGAGGAACTAAATGAGGGGAAAATTCCTTAATTTACATGAGTATATTCTTGTAATAAGGTCATATTACTCAGCAGAAAAACCCAAACCACGCATATTGCCCCCCAAATCCTCCCAAACTACCCAAAATTAATAAGTGTTTTTCCCTTCAGTAATAGGACTGAATTTAAATGAATGGAAGTAAAGTTCAGCTCAAATGGAACAGACATTTCTGCATTTGCTTGCTTATTTATGTGTACACCATACACATACATGTCTGAATCAAAGTCCTAGTCCTTACAATTCAGGGATAAGAAGAGAGATCTGGAAGTCATATTTACTAAAAATCCTAACAAAACAACAAACCATCACACTCAACCCCCCCTACCACATCTTTTGCAACAGCCAGCTTCATGGCTTGGCAAAACCTGCAGCGCTGATGCTCATTTTGCAAAATCCAATTGCCTTACTGAGAGATACACAAAGACCACCACCTTTCTGCAAGTGCAAATAGCTTCAAGAAGAATTGTTATTATGTGCCTTTTTTTTCCCCTTTTTTTTTTGTACTTAAGTATTTTTCTATTGGCGGACAGAGCATGGCCCATAAATAGGAGTTTCACCAAAAGAGTAAGAGGTGTTCACTTCCCTGACCAGAAAAGCTACTTTTTAATGCAAATTGCTATGTTCCTTCACAGCATGTAAGTTTGACCATAGGTAAAAAAAGCCCAACCATGCAAGTTTATTTCAAATAGGCTGACTGGCAGCTAAGTATTCTTAGTCATTATCAATCTTGGACTGAAAATGACCCAAAAATTAAAAATGTTTGTTTCTTGCTCCATTAGACCCAGCAAATAATTTCCCATGTTTATTAGAAATGGACACTTCACTATGAAACTGCTACTTTACCATCAACACAGCTACCACTTTTCTATAAATAACAAAGCCTGGTGATTATTACTTACTCTTTGTATGAGTCATATTTAAAGAGAGCCCTGAGGCGCTTCTGAGGGAATCTCTCTGAATCATGAATCACGAATCACAAAGGAAAAAAAAGCAGCCTCTGAAATATCACCATGCCCAGATTCTACTTGCCTAGAACCTATTGTTGCCTATTCGTAGCTTCAAGCTGTTGGGCAGTTCCACATAATGGAAGTCAATGGTCATAGAGAAGTTTCTCTTCTTCAGCTATTTTTGTAAAATTAAAAGAACCTGATAATGGGTAAGCTCCATCCACGTCTATGCCACACACAAATCAGAACAGGAAAGGTCAGATCTCTTTATTTGAAAATCAACTGAAAATCCATAGTCTGAGCATACATGGGGTGTAAGAGCCAGGAGGCTTTCTGTGGCACAAACTCAGATTAGGCAGACACCAGCAAATCTTGACAGACTTAAGGAGAGAGTGTGCGCCAGCACTCACTCAGAGCCTTTCATGCCACGGATATTAGCCTATTAATTTATGTCTCATTAACATATTCAGCTCCCAGATCTTAACCATGCTTTATTTATTTTCCAGCAAGGGCTACAGTAAGGCTTTTACTCACCTCAACAAGACCACAAGAAGTTTCCTTCCTTATGGACAGAGGAGAGAAAACAAAATGCTTTCAGATCTGAAGGAGCTAGAGACAAGCAGCAATTATCTGATAGGAGACCGACAGGTTCTTCACCGCTCTTGCATAAAACATGCTGCTCAAGCCCACCTCAGCTTTCTACGTTTATTTATTTATTTTTGTGCTAACTGCTTAGCAGTTTGGCAAACGGCTACTTAACAGCAAAGACAACTATCTTTTTTTTCTTTTTTGAGGGCATGAAAACACTCAGGAATAAACAAAACCCTGGCAAGCTGTTCACCTTCCTTTAACCACCTTCCATTTATCCTTTGCTCACAAGTCCTTATCCCTCTACAAGAAAGGCTCAGTTAATCTTCTTCTTGGGCCAAACTCCTCTCAGATAATCTTTTCTCCCCATGAGGGAAAGAAACACTAGTCAAATCCTTCTGCTCTAAATGGAAGGGACCTCTAGATCAATCTAATTTACTTTCTTGGCACATCACTTCTCTTTAGCCCTTAGTGCCTTCCTCTAGCCTTCCAGGCCCCTCACTGCCATTTCTGCGGGCTGCCTTGGAGCGACTCACCCCTTGCAAACACCACTGAACACCTGCTTTGCCATTCCTTAGCAGAATTCTCTGCTCTTCTCCTGGTTCCTTGTTTGGATAATTCTTCCTGTTTGTTGTGGTGGTTTTTTTCTGTTGGTGTTTTTTTTTTTTTTTTTTTTTGGTTGGTCTGCTTTTTAATTTTATTGTTATTTTCTCCCAAATTTGAAGTTTAAGAGGGCTGACATGACTTGTCAATTAAGTTCTTGGTCTGCTTCCTTGCTTGGTTTCTGGTTTTGCCCTTCACTTGCCTTGTGTGGATGCCAGATGCTGGCATTCAGAGACACTCTATTGTCTGCTGTATGGTGATTGATGGGACAATTCATGGAATTTCAACTGCAGCTGAAAGTGGGAATTTAAGTTAGGGTGTCAGTGCTCTTTCTTACTATTGTTCACCTCCTTGAGTGTTTTGTTTTAAGGAGCCAAAGAAGGTACACTTTAGTTTGAGGTGTTTTCATTACTTGCTCCAAATTAGGAGCATATAGACTACCTATTTATTTTGCTTTCCTCTCCTGAATCTTTTACAAGGAATTTTTCAAAATGTCCACAGAAGAATTCAAATATATTTTTGGTAAAAGAGATCCAATGAGAGCACTTGCTTCTGAAGTTGGTTGTTGCAGAGACTGGAGACACTTTTTTCTGCTATTTCAGTTCATTAAAATATTTCAGAATGGGTAATGTATTGTAGGAAGTTCTGAGCCATATAATTGGTCACTTATTTATTCTTATGCAGAATGAGTATATTCAGGGTGCAGAATGCTATCACCACAAAAATATGCGTGTGATATTCAAAATTTTTATAGTACTTATATCAGAACACATCACTGTTTCTAGGAGAGAAACTGAGGCATGAAGACAAGATTGCCCAGGTTGCTTAAAGTCATTCAGCAGATCTGTTTTAGAGACAGGGAATGAACCCAGATTTCTCAACTCCTCATTCAGGATCTCCTTTATCTCAAGTGTAAATGAACACAGAGGGCACTATGCTGTGGAGAATAAGACGCCAGATGTAGACGGAATTGGATATCTATATTAAAACAAGTAATTTTTTGTTGCCTTGCCTTCCCTTCCTTTCCCTTCCCTTGCCTTTACTTCCTTCCCTTTCCCATGCAGTGCATATAAGAAAGTTAGCTATGTCACACTAGGTCAATCCATGTCTGCTTTCGTGATTCCACCTGCTAAGGTTGCACCCCTCCCAAAGCATAGTTTTGTATGTCTTGAGTTGTAAAGCAAGTGAGTGAGGAAAAAGGAGAGAGCCATTTTAATGATAGTGTTTAGCAGTAGTAAAGGTGATGGCAGGAGTCTGCAACTTTGCTTTTCAGTCCCTCAGTTGACACATTGCTTTCTGCTTCTTTCTTGCAGTCTTTTTCTTTTCAGCACATCCTACCGCTTTATTCATAAGGGAAATGTGACTGGAAATGCCAGCTCAAAAATATCATGCACAAAAAATCTGCTGCCTCTTTGTGTCTGCACTGGCTGCCTGTGACACCTCACTCGTTGCCCTTGTAGCTCACTGCTGTTTTTTCTTGCAGTCATGCTAACTGAATTTACATGCTTCAATGTTTCCAGGACCACTGCTGTCTTTCACTTGCCCTAGTGCCACTACGAAGAGCAGGAGGAAATGGAAATGTTACAGCTGTCATAGCTGCCCTTGCTGCCTGGATTTTGGAAAGGGAACTGCATTAGGTAGTAATTATTATTTCCTTTCCTTATTTTATTCTTCCTTCTCTCTTCTTCTGACCTTTGTAAATGTTGGGGAACTCTGGTTTCAGTCTGTCCCTCTCCTCTATGTGTCCCTGGCTGGATAAAGATGTACAAAAATCAGAGATGCTTTGTGTAGCAGGAGGCCAAGGATATATGGTGTCCCTTCAAGGGAGCACAATAACCCTGGAAAGATTTCAAACAGGAAATACACACAATGACCATATACAGGGATAATATAGTACACTCCCTTACACTTCGTAACTGCTGCACTTTTAGAAAGTCAGAGGAAGAAATTACTATAATTTCTTTCATACTTATTCCTAGAAATCAAGACTATGTCTTACTTTGTAAACTTTTTTATAAACAGGTACAAGTGAGCAAAGCACTGTACCGTTGTTCAGAAATAGCAGCTTCTAGTGCTGCTGCTGGTTTACTGATGCCCCCTAAAGCTTCCTATATCTAAGTATTAGAAAGACCTGGTATTAGACAGAGGCATGGAAGTGTCTGCGCAGCACAGCACATACAACACAGGCATTGCTCAGAGCCCACAAACTCCTTAACCATGTCTGAAATACTTCCTTCTGTCAAGTCGACAGAAAGATTGAATGGCAACCAGGTGCACAAATTTGCATATCATCAGGCTTAGACTAAATACAGATAGGCAGTAGGAAGGTTTCATACCTATTCACTGGAGTAAAACTGCAACACCACCCCTCTGATAAGAGATACGGGAGCAAAAGTACACATTAGTAGCAATATAGAATTTGAGCAGCTTACGAAGTGTAGTGTGTAGTATGCCAAAGCTGAAAGAAGCCTGCATCTGATGACCTGCAGGGAGATTCCTTTTGGTTTTAAGACTCAGTGAATGATAAAGTCTCTGCATAAATTTACAAAGAGCTTTTTATAGTGAAGGGGGAAAGAATGTGAAAGTGCAGACTCTGAAATGTTGTCAGGGATAAGTTACCACTGATGTTGTCTGTGGAAGATAAAAGCTGGTAGCAACCCAGAGTGTGTAAGACAGGACAAGTGGGAGGGTGTCTGATCTATTGGACTCACTCTATTTTATGAATAGTCAGTGCTTCTCTCTCCCCACCTCACTATCTTCTGAGTAGTTTACATGTAGAACTTGCATGGTAGACAGTAAGCATGATCTAACCACTTATCACTCATCTCTTGACCATTGTTTCCCTCGTTTTTCTTTTCAAAACTGGCACTCCATTTCTGTTAGAGAAAAAAAATCAAAGTCTAAGTAGGGAAAGGTAAACAGTAATGCACCATGAGAAAGGTGCGTTAAGTGACTTGAGCATAATAACTGGCTCTGAATTAGTCATACCCTTTCAGGAAGAAGAATTCAGTCTCCCTGGACAACTCAATGGAAATGTCTGCTCATTTCATATTGGAAACAGGAAAGTGCAATGGTTGACAGGCTAAGTAAAGAAAAAGAGGATAATAAAGAAAATATATCCTTATACAAACCAATGATAGTATCATTTTGAATGCTGCATACAGGTTTTGCCTACTTATCTCAGGAGAAAAAGCGTGCAAAGAGAATACATAGCAGAAAGCCAAAATGTATTAGCAGGGGCATGAGGAGAAAGGAAGAAAAAGACACTTTGCATTCATCTGGTGTTCAGAAACAACCCAATGCAGAATTCTTCAAGCAATTGAAATGAGCAACAGAAACTACCCCACAGAGATGTTTCCCCTCTGTTGCTGAGGCTGGCCAAAAATCAAAGCTGATCTCCAAAGCACTATCCAGGCATTCCCAAAATACATTAAATGCATTGCACACTGTCCGTGACCAGATCTTGCCTCATTGTTTGGGGCAAGGGGCTCAGTAACCTTTGTACCATCACCACTAACTCTGGTATCATGGATAAGCCACACTATGAGGAAATGAAGGACAGAGGCAGAGCCAAATATGGAGGATAGGGGAGACCTATGTTGAGATGTCAGTGACAGCACAACCCAAGGCTGATTCTCTCACTGCCACTCTTCTCTTTGGCAGGATTGCAGGGACAGTGGCAGCTGCATAAGTGTATCCCTTGCAATGAAACATTGGTAGGTCATGGGTGGTGGTTAAGTGGTTTTAGTCACAAACCTCTTACAAATTACTGGACTAAGGACCGCTCAGGACTGTAGCACTTGTGCTGTTGATGCTCACTGAGATTTTCTGCAAATGCTGGTTTTTCCCCGTGCAAATGTTTTTCCCTGATACAGAATAGTAAGGTTCAAAAGCAGATATCCCTTACCTGAATAAGACTAACATTATTACTGCTATTATTATTGCTATTATTATAGTTATTGTTTATTGTAATTATAATTAGTAAATTAGGAATAGAAAGATTATAAAGCTCTTAGTAAAGGTCCCAGTCTGCCTGTAGCAGGTGAAGTGAGAAAAGGGAGGGAGCACATCTTGTAGATGGTTTTGCTGTGTGAGCTTGGGGTTGTCCTTCACACCAGCCAGCAGCACTTCAGCAGAGAGTGAATGAAGGTGAAAGCATATTTATTTCCTTAAATCCTAGCGTCTGTCCCCGCATCTTTCCCTCTGCTAAGGGAGTAGTCATGGAAACAGCCAAGGACAGCCTTGTTCCAACAGCAAAGGTTTGGTCCCAACCATGGGGCAAGGAAAGGCACAGAGAAGGGAAAAATGTCTGGGGTGACAGGATAATCCTCAAATATGTTTAGTAAGTGTCATCAAATCTTTAATTTTATACAACACTGAAAGGGACAGGAGAATCCTAAGTTTAGCGCCTCCTCTAAGGAGCAGACCTGAGGCAATTTTGCTGATTTTGCTTTATGTGAGACAATGTTCAAAAGAGCTGTTGCAATCTATCATGTCAATAACTCACTGACAAAAGGTGCTTAATAATATGCATTGACAGAACAGCCTGTAATGGCTGTGTGGGAACCATTACATTTATTATTATACCAGTGACCCGTAGACTATGGAAACATTTATTTCTTTCCACGAAAATCTTTACTATTCTTTCAAGTGCCATGAAAAGGAGATGAAATGAGAAAAAAGCATCCATATTCAGCATATTAAGAAATAAAATACATCTGAACCACTTTCTATTCTGTCCCTGTTCCCATCCTTAATAGGAACAATTAATGTGCCAAAGTATGTAGGCATATATATCTGGCACAGATAACACTGCTTTCTGCATTCATGTCTTTTAAAGTAAGGTGAGTGAAAGATGGGAGTAAAGTACATATCTTTGACCTTGACTTTGCTAATATAAACATGCAGCAGAGTGTACGTTTAGTACAGTTTAAAAAACTCTTGCATGCTTTTCCCCAGGGAGTGCAGAAGGAATAGAAAGACCTGCGCATGACAGATGCTAATCATGTCACACTTGTGTGCACCTTCCAGATACTATGGTGATGAAGCTGTTTAAGTCTCCAGGTAGAATGAAGCAAGGACATTTGTGCTGAATAGCCTGACTTTTCACAATTTAAAGATGACCCTTCACATATTTTTCCTATAGGTTTGCTATGTTAATATTTATACAGGGAGGTATTAATAAACAGTGGCCTTTCATAAGTAAGTATTCAGCAAGTAAACCCCATTGTCATTCATCAGTGGGAAGGGAAGGTATAATAGAGTTCAGTGTTTTAAAATCTATGCACACATAGCTTAATTTCCCAGTTTTCCCAGGGGCCAGCAGCATGGATTTTTATCTCAGTGTGATGAGGTCCTTAACTGTAAAACAGCTGGGTATACAAGTAAAATAACGTATAAATGATGCAAATCTGAATATATATTATAGAGTAAACATAGTGGTTAGAACCAAATAAGAAACATGCTAACTTTAATTCTGGACCAGGATGCAGGCAGTGCAACACAGAATTAATTATCTGATGAGAATTGTTTGGGGGTTCAGTTTTCATGCTGTACTTTACTGAGTAGAAAAGGACCACTGTCAGTGCTTGTGTAGTCTGTTCATAACTGCTACAACATCCTAGAGCAAATGAGACAGGGGACTGCCAAGGCAGCTGAACTTACTGTGTTCAGTGCTGTTGCAGAGTCATTACATATTCACACAGGTGGCCTAATATCCTGAAAAATCAACAGTACTCAGTGATGAAAACCTTCCTCACCTTTTGCTCAGCATGGTTTTTTTTGAGACAGTCTAAGCTTAGACTACCTGTACATCTTACTGGCTTCTGTGGCACATAACATCCATCAGGACCCCTCCAGGAAAGTGACTTGTCAGTCCGGTGACAACTGCATGATAGTGCAACAGTGAAATCTTGGGCACATTGTAGTGTACCAGCCCTTTCCCCCTGCTAGTACTTCATCCTGTGTGTCATGAAGAGAGCTGAACCAGATCATGAGCTCAAAGCTGCATTCAGAGTAGGAAAAAGCTGTAACTTTGGGAGTTATATAGGAGCAGTTATTAATTCAGGCAGAGTGACCTGCCAATACAGAAATGTTTGATTAGAGAGACCAGGAATAGCAATACTAGGTGATCAGTCCGTTCCCATTTCCATCCTCTTCAAGTGGAAATCTAGTCTCTTTTTTTAATTTCAGCCTTAACCTTAAAGGCAAACTTAACCTTCACCTGAGCTTCAGAAAAGGCAAAGAAACTATTGCACAGACCAAAGTCTTCGCAGAGAAATTGTCCTGTTGTCCTGTCACTTTGTTTTGGCAGCCAACATTTCTCTCCCTCTCCAATAGGAGCTCATGGCTCAATCTTTCTCTAAATGACAAATTTAAGCCTCAATCTAGTATTTATCCTTATGCCCAGGCTCATCCAGGCAGTATCCACACCAAAAAATGATTGTAACCACATTCTCTTTGCTCCCCATCCTTTGCTTCTTCATCTCCTTTCCAGATGCAGTGCTGCGCTCTTTTTCTCACCCCTAAAACTTGCCCTAACCCTACCTCAAAGAGCAGCAACTGTATAGAAAGCCAGAACAACTCTGATGTTCTTTTTCAGCTTTCAGTCCATGCTTTTATTCTTTTTGACTATCTTCAAGTTCTGAAGATGAAGGGGGGAAGTGGGAGGGATCATGAGAAAGTAGTAGAAGGTTAATGTTCATAAGACTGAAAGCTACAGTTTCGTTAAAGTGCAGACTGTGATATATATACTTCTATCCTAAGAGCAAGAGAAAAGCTTGTATTTTCATAAGCACATAAGACATCTGTAAACAGTCAGAGATTAGGCTTGGGTAAATCTACACCTTTGAAAACTCTCCCAGTGTTACAGCACTTTGAATCATTATTGTATTAACAATTCACATCATTTTAATAAACTAATTCATGGTTTTCTGAATGTCCTTTCTGATTCCCATGAAAATCAATGTCAGTTTTCCGTTTGAGTTCAATGAGAACACTCAACTATTATAACTATTCACTGATACAGTAATGAGCATGGCTAGAGTGAGAACCCTGTTCTGATAAGCTAAAATCATATACAGAAAAAAATATTTAAAAAAATATAAAATAAAAAAGTGATAGGGTCCCATTTCACAGATGGGGAAAAAAATATCAAAGAGAGATTTATAGCATGTTTACACAGATGGGTGCAGCCAGAATCAGCTGTGATGCAGAAGACTCATTGCTGCATTAGTTCATTGAGAGTGAGCTAATTAGGATTTTGACAGTCTTCCTTGGGCGAATCTAGTTGTGGCCTCTTCAAACGTTACTGCCAGCAGCTGTCTGCTTTACACTTTTAACAGAGATTACTGCCCCTACATCTGGCTCAGCAGATGTGCTTGTGCATCAGCTGCTTCATTTCACAGTTCAGCATCTTACCTTCAACCTCACTGAAAGCAAGCATATCCTAGAGTATGGAAATGTGAGATGGACTGGCCAAGACGCAGGTGTGCCTCTGTGCCTGTGCAGCTTACTACTGGGGCAGTGACTTCTGCTGGAGGAGTAAAAGAGATATAACAGTATCTGGACATTCCTGAAGCAGAAGATGTCTGTCAGCGTGGAGACATTTGAGCATATGGGTTCCAGATGGGAGATGGCTTACATCCAAAGGCTCAGAACACAAGCAGAGGAGCTCCTGTTTGCCTCCTCCCATCCTCTTGTGCATACCTAGATATATTGTCCAAGGTGACACAGGAAGCTGTGGCAGAAACTCGGCTTTAATCATCCCAGTTTCCAGAACACCTTGAGCTCTTGAAAAACAGACCACACTGAAGGGATAGATTTGCAGAAGGAGAACAGAGTGTCTAAAATCCTCATCTCTCCCCCATTGGTATGCATGCGTTCAGTGGCTTATGTATCCATACAGTAGTTAACCCAATCACACTGTACCTGTACGCATCCCTATATTTTCCCCCTCCTTTACATCCCTAACTGTTTTTCTCCTAAGGTTGAATTCTAAATGGTGGGAAGGACAACAATCTCAACAGGAACTTTGAATTCCTTAAGAACTCCTTTTCTGTCGAAAGCATATTTGAAGGGCCCAAAGTAATATTGAGCTCTCCAGACAAGATTTGTCAGAGTTTACATTTGTTGTGAACTGAAATAGTGGGATTGTGAGGTTTTATAATTATGCTTCATAAATATTTGCCACAACTTGGTCAGAGGTGCCTTCCCCTCATTTGGAGTGAATGTGCATTTTCTCTCCTTTCCTTACAACCCCCAAAAGACTTGCTTCACCTCACACACCCTGCTCACCTCCCCATCTGTCTACTTACAGACTAGCCAGCCTCAGATTTGGCTCACTCATATTTCCTCAAAGGAATCAGGAATAACTCTCACTCCAGTAATCCAGATAATAAGCAAATTCTCCTGAAAGTAATTTGGATTTTCAAATCTGAAATCTCCTTATTTAAGTCTGGAGTTTGTACAGAGGCCTTCTTTCTCCATCTGCTCTAGGCCTTCGCATTGCAGCACTCAGAGGTGGCTCCAAGTGGGAATAATGTGTATCCAGGGTGGGTCTCCTCAGACAATGTAAGATGTTTGGGTCTGCAGTTTTGGTCCCTCTCTCATGGAAAGCATTTTTTTGAACAATGCACCATCTGGAAATTTGACATTCATATTCATTTCACACTTGAACCACAAGCTCCCTGATCTTGGGGAATTCATATGATACAGCCATGATTCACCTTGTATCCTTCATATCTATTTATAGCATAAACCCATGAGACAGGAAACATCCCTTCGTATGTGTACATCACACTTTCTGTTATACTGCATCTACAATAACACTGACCTGCCCTCTACTAAAGCTAGACTCATGCAGATAATAAGGGCACAAGGAGAATACATGCTTATTACTTTATTTCTTGACTACTTTTGTACCTCAGGTCATATTTTTTCCATCCCTTCCCACAACATTATCCTTCAATTTCTTCCTGCAAGACAGTAATGTGCCTGAGTCTGTAATGCATTATCTCCTCATAAAGGGTTATGTAATATTTTATATGCAGGATGCTGTATGAAAATAAATTGCATTACTGTACTGTATTAGGAAACTTTATCATAGGCAGAAGGCATATTGCATCCTGTTTTTCTTGGAGGCTGAAACAATGAAACAGTATTAAGGATGATGTACACATCAGATACTTTTGGGTGGGAACCTTGGGACATTTGTCATTTAAGTTGCTAAATTCCATCATTAATTAATATTCTAATTAATTCACAAATAGACTAGATACAGCCTTTTTTTTTCTTTGGTGGTCGTTGTCAAGGGGGTCTGCATCAAACACGAGACTGTGTTTTTACTGCAAAGTAAAATACATAATGTGGGTGATCATGTCTTGATTGCACACAGCTCACCTCACAGTAATCCTAACATGTCTTCTATTCAGTGCTTTATATTGCTTCCAATTAGTCCAAATCTATTGCTTGCCTACTGCTAATAACTTCTTAAGCAAAGAAGACAAGTTTTGAGCTTTTACTCAGCTGTTTATAAGATAAGGTAGCTTATACCAGTCAGTTTTATGACTGTTTGATAGAAACTAGCCAAACAACCCAGCAAAATATCTATATGTAGGTTGAGCATGAGACTTGGTCCAACAAAAAATAAGAAGAGCTTTTTCTGAATTTGATCAGAAATACTGCACCATTAAAACCCCTAAATTGATGAGAGTCAGTGTTATTTAAGAGTTCTTACAGTAGAGGTGAGGCCTAAAAGCTATATGTCTCCCTGCCCTTGTGGCTATTGTGAACGAAACATTGACCATCTTCAAATGTTTTGCTTTCATACATGGCAAACAGCCATTCATAGATGAATCTTAGCAGGCTGTGCTGCCTTTATTGAAGACTCAGATCTCCTATATCAACCTCTCGTTACAGTTCAGGTGGCTCATAAATACTCCCCCTTCCCCCACTGTTTCCTCTTATGAATACCAAAATGACTGAAAAGACTCTGGGTGAAGTAAGTACTGGAGTTTTAACTGAGTAAAACTAGACCAGAAACTTCACTACTGCAAATAGAAAAACCTCTGCCTGGGTCAGTGAAGTTTGACCTCTACACCCTGGGTGATATTCCTTAAGTACATCTTTTTCTCGCACCATACTTGCTTGGTGAAACTAATGAATTTTTGGATTAAATGTTCTGTAGTTTTTACACGGTGATGATTTCTGGTTATTGACTTGATACCTGTTTAACAGTGATGTGGTCTAGATGCAGCTAGGTGCTTCCTCCATTATCATCTGCAGTGCTTCTATTCATTGACTTTTGGGCTGATGTTTGTTAGTCTCCTAAAAATACAAAGACTTTAGCTCATTTTTTAACTCTTCCACGTGTAACTGTTTGTTTAAGGTCTGGTTCAATTTTTGGCAAGCATGGGAACTGAGTTCTTTTTGCAGGTGCAAAATAAGCACAAACAACATGCAAACAGATGGTCCAACATCCTTTTCCCCATCCTTGTTAAAGCCAGGCCTTTTCAGACATTCATTCTTCTGAAACAAGTTAGGGAAATGTTTTCTGTCTCAAAAATAAGCCAAATACTCAACACATATGCATAAAGCACAAATAGATTCCAATAGCAAAAGGAAAAATCAAAGTCAATTAATCTCTTGAAATTATATTTCTTGGGGGAACTAGGTGAAACCCTTCGTCAGTGAAGATTCCCTCCTAACCTGTCAGACTGTATCTGTCCTTGACTACAAATTCATATAATTTTTCAATTTTTGTCCAGACACCTCTTAGAAATGTCCAGCGCTAGGGAATCCACTACTTCCCAGGGGATATTCTTGCAATGGCTGCCCTCATTGCTTTCCACTTGTGTCCAACTGAAATCTCCTCAGGAGTAACTTGTAGCTATTACATATAATCTTCTCCATGTGTCTTCTTGTAAAAAGGAAGTGTCCATCTTCGAATCATAGAAGAGTTAGGGTTGGAAAGGAGCTTAAGATTATCTAGTTCCAACCCCCATGCCATGGGCAGGGACACCTCACGCTAAAACATGCCTCCCAAGGCTCTGTCCAACCTGGTCTTGAACACCGTCAGCGATGGATCATTCACAACTTCCCTGGGCAACCCATTCCAGTGCCTCACCACCCTTACAGTAAAGAACTTCCTCCTTATATCCAAT